>JADLIF010003292.1:0-27867 GCA_016648015.1 Steinernema khuongi
TTGGCCTCCCGAACTCCGGGCATCCGTTGAACGAACTTTCGAAAATCCGAAAAATATTAATCCAGACGGACTATGGTCCCGAACGGAAGAGCCTGGAGAAGTTTGCGTTTACAAACGTGGCGTCACCTCGTGATGATGATGATGCTATTTTGTGGAGTGGGGCAGCCTTCCGTTCAGAGGCGGATATATGCTGAAGTTGCTGTAGTTGTTGTCTCGGTTAACCATATCGCGCAAGCTTATTCTATTTGCAAGTAAGGATGACCGCAAAAATTTTTTTCAGAAGTTGTTGAGTTTTCTCCTTCGAGAAGGAGCTATACCTGCAAAACTGGTAGGTGATCATCATGTTTCTACGGTTTTATTTATACACATTTCAGTCGGCTATATTCAACTTCCAGAGTTTGATCTCGGTTCTCCTTTTACTTATCTGCACGTGTGCTTATTTGCGTTCATTGGTGCCGAATATCATCGATCGCAATAAGGAAGGGTAAGCTAATATGGTGCTGTTTGATTCAACGTTGCGCGTTTTTTAGCATTCTTGGCGTATTCTGGAAGTGCGCTCGTATTGGTGAACGCTTGAGCCCGTGGATCAGCGTTGGCTGCTTTTTTATGGCAGCAGTTGTCCTATTCCTTTAATCGTTCATTGCGTATCAAAGATGGACGCCCAATTTTCGTCGCAGTATGATATCCGCAGGCGTGCTCCTCCAAAGTTTCCTAAAACTGCAGCTGACATTATTGTTACACGGTTTGTCATTATGCAATTACTTCATTACTTATCTTGTATTCTCAGGAAAACCAATGTGTCTGCTTATGTTACCCGCTGCGAGAAACTACTGAATAGTCAAAAAGACGCCATTGCTATCCACGCCATTGGCCATGCCATTAATCATGCTCTTACCGTGGCCTTAACTATCGAAGAGAGGCTGTGTGGTTCAGTGAAGGCTCATGTTGTTACTTCTACTATTGAAGTAACAGATGACCTAGTACCCCTGCTGGACGGTCTTGAGTTGGAATCGAAGAAGCGGTCAATCTCAGCTGTCCACATTTGCCTCCAACGTGCATCTTTTTAAGCTGGATGTATGTCTCATTTTAAAAATATGGGTGTGTGTTATTTAAAATAAACGTATATTGTTTAACGGTAGTTGAGGTAGCCTACGTATTACTTGTTTTACCATTGAGTTGATATTTTCCTGTTTTCTGATGACTAAAAAATGATTATGGCATTTAGTGGATGTGATGCAGAACAAATTATGGTCATCTGCCTTTCTAAGGCTTCTCCATTCAGCGAGTAACGCTTCTCCAAAACATTCGTATAGAGCTTCATCGAGAATAGCAGTCATAGGAAGTGGTCCGGCCGGTGGGAATTCAGGAGCATTTATGATAAATCAGTCTTAACTTGTAGGTCTGTATTTAACTTCTGCGGTTCTCAGAAGATGTCCTGATTCAGTGATTGATGTTTTCGACAAAGCTCCTGTACCGTTTGGCCTTGTTCGTTACGGTGTTGCGCCGGACCACCCTGAAGTAAAGAACTGTACGCATCAATTTGATCGACTGTTCACGGAAAATGGTCATCGTCTGTCATTATTCTGCAACGTCGGTGTAGGATCTGATATATCGTTTGAAGAACTCAGCGAGCATTATGATGTGGTCGCACTGGCATATGGCGCTAATAGACCAAGGATGTTGAATATTCCTGGAATTCACGAGGCTGAGAATTGTTACTCAGGAAGTGACTTTGTATCCTGGTTTGTAGTTAATTCTGTTGAATGCGAAAACCTAATTTTGAGTATAGGTACAATGGTCTCCCAGGAGCTCGACATCCACAACTAGATTGCGAAAACGTCGTTATTGTCGGAAATGGAAATGTTGCCTTGGATTGTGCTCGCATCTTGCTTTCAAACAGTGAGCGACTTGCAAAGACAGATGTGCCAGAGGCTATTCTCAAAGAAATATCAAACTCACAAGTCCGCAATGTTTACATCGTTGGAAGACGGGGCCCACTTGATGTAAGAAGGTTAATTCGTCTTCTATATAATGGATATTGGCTATTTAGATTTCGTTTACCATCAAAGAACTACGTGAACAAATAAATCTTCCATCGTCATCATTTTCCATCTCCAATATTGAAAGAGAGGAAGTCGAACGACTGCTCGAAACCAGCTCTCACATGCCAAGGCCCAAACGGCGCGTCACTGAGCTGTTATTGAAGAATTGGTCGACATCGAAGGATTGTTTGAAGCACTGTCGGCTATTGTTCCACAATAGACCCACCGCAGTATTCAATGACGCTTCAAAGAGAGTGTCCGCTGTTGAGCTTACGGATGCCCGGACCGGTGATGTTCGCATAATAGAATGTGGATTGTTGATCTACAGTATCGGATTCGAGAATATTATACTTAAAGGTGTACCCAAGACGGAAGACGGGTCAGCAATTGCAATGAAGGATTCTTGTCGGGTGGATACAAAGGGGTCTTCTGGAGCCTCTGTCTATGCTGTTGGCTGGTGCGCGAACAAGCCTCAAGGAGTCATCGCGAATACGCAAAGTAACGCTGTTGCAGTCGCTCAAGAAATATGTGCGGACATTGAAGCAAAACCGAAGATGAGACAGGATACGTCGATAAAAATGGAAGATCTATTGACTGAGCGAGGTGTCCGTTACGTCACTTGGGAGCAATGGAAGAAAATTGACGAAAAGGAGCAACAAATCGGAAAATCTGCTGGGAAAGATAGAGAGAAAGTGATGGAGTTCAATATCTGAACATTGCGGGATGTCATTGCTGCTGTTGTTGACTATTTTTCATTAGGAGAATATATCTTTTTGACGACTTCTGGCAACTAGAATGACGGACTCTTGGTGTGGCACCATGATAAATACCTACATTCAGATCTTCTTGCTTGACGTGTTTTATTTCTACATTTGTCATTTTAGGCAAACTAAACTGAATTTCAATGGCGAATCTTGAAAGTCGCATTCTTGATGGTCCGCCGGCTGGTTACTGCAGCAGTTCGGAGGATGAAGGTGAATCTGAGCTCAAGGTTGTGAAGGACGATGATGCTCACCAGGCGAGAGTTACGAATGGCTTCCGCAATACAGGTGTTAAAGGAGTTTTGGAGGATTACCGTAGATCAGAAGATATTAGACGCATGGAAGGTCAGGCGAAAGAACGTGCTGTACGAGCAAATATTTCTGATTGGTATTGAGCAAGCTCATTTAGATTGCTGAAATGGCTAAACGCGGAATGCTTTCTGGACGCAAGGAGGAAGTCCCCGATGGTGATGTTGATGACGATGATCTGGAAGCAATTAGGCAACGGCGTCTCGCAGAGATGCGTTGCGCAGTAAGGTCGAGCGTCCTCGAACTGGATAGTAAGGAGCAGCTTCTGTCAGCCATTGAAGAGTGCAGGATGCTTCTTGTAATCCACATCTATGAGAACGATGTAAGTTACTGACAGGTGTGGAGTGTCAGGTTTTTACTTCAGCATTGAGAATCGTGAGACTTTGAAAAAATACTATTTCTCTTAGGTCGCCGCCTGCAACCATGTCAATGTAGTCTTCAAAACATTAGCAGGTCACTATGAAAATGTCCAATTTTGTCGCATTCGAGCGAACGTTTCTGGCCTGTCTAAGGAATTCGTGAGTTTTAAAACTTGATGCAAGTCGATCTACTTATGCTTTACAGTGCTCAAAAGGAGTACCTGCGATTCAGGTGTATCGCAAGGAACAGTTGATTGGAAACTTCGTGAAGATCGATAACACCATTGGCGATGATTTTAGGGCACCGGAACTGGTCGAGTTTTTTACATCGTAATAATGATACTGATATTCCATAAGTTACAGTGGATTTTATAGGAAAGGGATCGATTTAATCTCTTCTCTAAGTGAAGACGAAGAAGATACTTCTGATTGAAAAACATGTGGATGCGATGAAATATTGTGATCTCGCCAACCATACTTTACTTTTTTTACTTACTTAATTTTGTCATTTTATTAATGCTTTGTTTTTATATCGATGTTGTGGTCAGTAAACGTTTATATCCGCCAAGTAGGGTGGTCGAAAGGTTGGAGGCCTTCAATATTACGATGTTTCCGCTTGTAAAAAGAAGTTGGTTTGCCTCATGTTACTTTCTTCCATGGTTCCGTGCTGAATACATGTGTGTCATCAACTCTTTACTTTCAGCTTATGGCTGTAAGTGCTGAAGAAAAACAAAAGTTTGTGACGTTCATGAGAGAGCGAATTCACAAGGATTTTGAAAAGTACGCAGCTGATTTAGAACAAGTCAATGGCGGTATAAAAGAATACAATGACCTCTCCGCCCTTATTAACAAACTTACGGTAAGGATGGGTTTGCGGTGCGTTACTATATATCTGGAGAATTTCAGAGCTATAAGAGTGATCACTTGGAAGCTATGGTCGACATGGGATGCAACATGTTTATGCAGGGATCCATGTAGGTGTTGCCTTCTTCGTCTATTGCTTGAACCATTGCGAATTTCAGTCAAAAATGGGATACAATAATCGTGAAAATGGACAATGAGTACTTCGCTGAATTGCCTCTTGAACGAGCGAAGAAGTTTGTGGAGAAAAAGCTCGAGCTACTTCGCCAAAGAGCGGATCGCCTGACTGAAGTATTCAATTCCATCAGAGCGCATGATCGCTTGATGGCATCATTAATTAACGAACTGGACGTGGATCTGCAGTCTTGAAGGAGATCTCGATCACTGTATTCGAAACGGTTATTGTCATTTCGTGTGAACGTTATATTGTCGCAATTGTTGTTGTTTGAGTGGAGAATTTGTTGAAAGATTTGTTAAAGGTGATGGGGTTAGTGTGCGCGCTTTTCCGTCAATGATCCACATAGTCCTAGCTGTATCGCTCAATCTGCCGCATCGCCCATCTTGACATTCACCTGGCATGAGGACGCTTCTTTGATATCAATGGAGACTCCCCTCGAACAACGGCAACAGCACAGGAAATGCTTGTCAAGGCAGCAGACGCTCTGATTCGAGAGGATTCCGGGGGAGCCGCGGAGTTTGCCCTCGAAAAGAGCGAGAATCACTTCAAACCAGAGCACTTTTAATGGTCGCTCGATAAGCCGTTGAATATTCTTCCTTAGGAACTATTCCTACTCAGGAAGTGGTTTTGTCTCATGATCTGTGCATATACTTCTAACGTATTTCACAGGAAAAGGGCTTGTAAGGCCTTCTTGGGTTCTTGCCGCAGGGAAAGAGTAATCTTCGTGGCGGAACTACCGCTAAACTTCGTCTCTTTGCTCGTCCTGTTTTTCCGTGGCTGCTTGCAATTAGAAAGGGTTTTCGTGGTATTCCAATCACGTTGTCTACGTGGGAAAGCACCTAACAACCATAAAGAACAGCCATCCAACATCTTGTATTCCGATATCAAAATTTCCTAACTTCCCCTGCTTAAAGACATGCGACAGCGCGCGCTAAAAGCCCCGGATACCGAGGAACTGCCGGAATTGTCTTATGGGAGGTGAAGGCTTACATGGTGCTTCTGACTGAAAAATGTGAACGGGACAAAATCTGGCGACCTCACAAATCGTATGGTCATGTTGTTGTGCTCATTAAAGAGGACATATAGCCGCCAAGTAGGATATGCTCAAAGTTGGGGCCTTCAATATTGCTTCCGCTTGTGAAAATTGGTTTGCTTCACGATACTTTTATGGCCCCTCTGCAACTTCGCACCTGTGTACGTTTTCACACGTGCCGACAATTCGATTTGTCATCCAAGTTGCTGAGAAGTTTTTGTTGTCGGGTTCTCCTTACTCCGCAACACGCACGAAGAATGTTGTTTTCAGCGATGGAAGACCTCTCTCCGGGAGCGATACCATCAGGGGTTATATTGGTGACGAAAGGCGCTACAGCTGAGCAGGTTCTCTTCGCATTTCCATACACCCGAGCAATCCCTGATCCCTTCGTGTTAATCAACGAAAGGCCGAATGAGAATGCAGAAACCGAAGGTAATCCGACTGCGCCTCCAGAAGAAGATGAAGACGAAAGTCCACACGATGAAGACACCGTCGAATGTTCAGAGGAGGAAGAGGACGAGTCTCTTTCGGACACTAATAGTAGTGACGGAGAATTGGCGTCCGACGTGAACGGCACAGTGGAACCCGAGACTGGCTCGCAATCCGAGCACGACTGTGAGGATGACCGAAGTTCTATTTCCGACGACGAAACACCGGAAGAGGATAAACCAATGTTAATAACGACGATGTAAGTAGGTTACATTGCACCTCATGCCTTTTAGTAATGTTATAGTGAGTATAAGAAGGAACGACCGTCGGAAAGTGTGCAATTCGGCATTTCAACTCCGATGTTGGCTTACCTATTAGCGTCCAGTGTCGAACGGCCCCTGGAGGTGAAGGTTGATAACATCCGCTTTGCTGGTTACCCCAAAAAGATTGAATCGCTGAGCCAGGAATACTCGGTTTTGCCTCAGTTTGTTTCTGTCATCTTTGTCCTTCCAGCTAGTGCACCAGCGCATATCGTCGAATCGTTCCAAAATCTTAGTCGTCTCGTAGCGGCTGCAGTTAATTTCGAGCAGACTCGTTGCCACTATTTCCAAAAGGAAGCCCTTATAATGCAGAAGGTGCATGACGAGATTGACGCTCACCAACACGATGGGAAGGCGCCCTTCGAAGTTATCCTCAGTAAAGTTTGAATCATCGTCAATCACATAACCCATGCTTAGATCGCAGTCAACTGGCGCAGACCCTGCGGGAAATATACGATGATCTCCGCGAATATGGGATGGTCAACGCCTTCATCGATGGTTTTGTCGAGGTCGGATTCTGCCTGGAAACGCAAGCACTGCATCATGCGGGTTTACCTCCAAAATCAAGGTAGCGTAGAGGTCAGATTTCTCGTATGCAGAAAGATCGTTCTTGCAGGCAAGATCTGGAAGCGGCAATAAGAAAGATCCGGCCATACCATGGGATTATTCTTTTGGAAGAAACGATTCCTAGCCCTGATGCAAACCCTGCTCTTAAGCTGTTTCTGAAGCATTGCGAGCCCGACAAAAGGTCAGAACGATACAGTTGCGAGTCTACAGATGCTCCAATTATCTATCAAACTCATTCACAGTCTAAATCTGTCATAATTTCAGCTTGATCGGAATCAGTCTCGCTTGTGGGCTACCACTTATTCAAGTTCTAATGGTGGTCCGACATCTGATCTTATGGGGACGAGCTATAGTAATCTTCCCCTTGAGTGGCTCAAATATCTATTCGTCAGCAACCGATAGACAATTACCGCCTAATGGAGAGTACGTATTCCCAGTATCTGGTCTCCTCTATTCATCTACTTCAGGCTCACTGATCAGTACAAGGAGTATTTTCCGAACTTCCACCTCGCGGACATATTGGCCCATTTTGCTCCTCCGACCACCTTATCCACGTTTCTTGAAAACACAAATAATGACGCCAGCAAGAAAGTAAGCTTAGAAGCGTGCACTAGAAGATAATGCCATTCTGAATGTCTGCAGAACGAGAGGACTAACATTATTTGTCGGCTTCTACGCGATCAACTCATTATGCAGCTTCACACCTTTATCTATTTGATGCCGCCTTTCCAATCAGGATCTAAGGAGCAGAAGGGGATATCCGAAGCGCTTCCCCCCGAAGTAGTAGAGCGGATAAATGTCGTCCTAAAGAGGATTGAAGAGGTTTCGCCATTTGCCGAGTATATCGGCCTCTTTCAGGAAAAGCTCTACTCATGCTGCAAGGTGCTTATGTACAGTAGCACGACAGATGAAGTGTTGAGTGCCCTCGATGTTTTTTATGATTTGATTCACTACCTTAACGGCGCCCACCACATTGAGGACATCATGTTCCGCACTAATCGCGAAAGAGGCGACATTGTCCGAGTGCTTGATACGTTTTCCCCTCTTACCTCTAGTCTCTGTCGCCCTGATTTCCTCTGTTCCGACTAATTTGTGCCAGGGAATTTTTTGGGAATCTACTTGCCTTAAATAAACTTGCTTATGAGCATTAAAGGCGTCTAGTTCATGGTTAGGGTATTCCAGTCATTGCCTAGCACGTTACCATGCCAGTTAAGCGTTACCGTACCCTCCACAGATATGAAACCAAACCGTCAAGTCAATAAGACGACAATTGAAAGACTTCTCAGGTTAAAACGGTAAACTGACACCCGCCTGGTCTCAGCATTAAGACGACTTCTTTAGTCCCAACGGAGACTTCCCTCGAACAACGGCAAAGGCGCAGGAGATGCTTGTCAAGGCAGCGGACGCCTTGATTCGGGAGGCTTTCAGAAGAGTTGCGGAGTATGCTAATTTGAAAGGCGACGATCACGTCACAATGGAGCACTTTCGTCACATTCTTCCGGACCTAATCATAGATTTCTGTTTGTGAGGCTACAATTAAGGGAATACCTGTGAGCTCACTGAGACGTGATGTTTTTCACGTGTGTGTGTGTAGGAAAAGAATGTGCTGTGAATAAGCGGTCAGGATCGTCGCCGATTGCTCGACAAGGTCCTTCACTCATTTGGAAGAGCGCAAAAAGTGGCAACGGTGGAGCTGTCGGTGTTTCGTATTTCAAGGCGCTTCGTCGGTCGAACTTCCTTATCGCGAGGGTTATCAATGTCTCCTGAATTAATGAATCTGCATTCGAACGCCCACAATGCTACTTACCGACGCGCTATTTGGCGATGCGCTAACTTACGACCCTCCCCACTTACTCACCTACTTGTTGCATATCAAAGCATATTTGCGCGGCATGCTAATTCGATTTATCCAATGTGTGTTGATCTGTTCTCATGGAGCTGACGACGCGAGAGAGTGTTACACTGTGTCGCGGCTTCCCTCTAAAGAACACGATGTTCTGTACAAAAGAAAGTACGAGCATTAACGCACCGGAAGTGTGAATGGCCATGTCCATTGTCAAGCCGACGTCTTTTGTACTTGCCGGCGAACAGATAGTGCTTATGCCCTTTTGAAGAGCGGCATCGGTATGATCTTCAAAACTGTCCCTCGCCGGTGGCCGCCATCGTCAGCGCCATTCGAGATCGTTTGCACGTTGCAGCTGTGACTTTCTTCAGAGCTGCCTACCTATGTCGCGTGACTCCAATCGTTTCTTGCCCTTATTTCAATGTTCAGGACAGATGGTTTTCAAGAATTTGCGCCGTTGGTTCCGCCACTACATCTTGCGCAAGAAGTGTTCCAACCGCGTAAACGAAACCGATCAACATCTTCTTGTAGAGGTGCAGAGTTGATAGTAGAACTGGCTCTACAATGACCGCATTTAGGAAGAGCGTTGTTGTCCGGAAAAGGAACGCCAAAACTATAGCACGTACACCGTTACTAACCCTCAAGAGTTCGTGCCCTGCAAGCCTCGCAAGCGATTCGAGGTGATCCCGGTTCCCGAGGACGAGTGTCCCATGAAGTGTCTGAACTAACGCCCCTTTAAATATAGTTCATTACGGTTATACTTAAGGACTTTGCAATGTAAATGTCTTCTGCAAATATAAATTCTTGTAAATTTACATCATGGAGTGTATGGTATGTACAGCGGACACTTCCATAGGGATACACTCTTCAGCTCATTTAAAGTCTCACCCTTGTTGGAGAGATTTGTTGCTTCAAGTCTCAATGCCTGTGCGGCTGTGCCTAACGAATGATTAAAGCTCGTGATTTGGCGTTGGACGAATCTGAATCGTCGCCCATCTCCACCCCCTTTTCTCTTCTGTCGCCGGCGCGCAGAGAGACTATACGTCTCTGACGCTTTTACGGGAGACGTCGGGCAGGCCGGCCAAACGGTTCTATTCCAAACTGTCCCTCGGCGGTGAGCGGCACGGCCATCGCGCTGTCTTTGAGAAGGCCTTCATGCCGTAGTTGAAGCGTTCTGTCACTATGTCCATCGCGTGACCGCACCCGTTGCTTACCCTTACCTGAGTGTTTAAGAGAATGTGTCTGGACATGCTTCGCCGTTGGTTCAACAAACACATCTGGAACCGCAAGAGCTCCAACGGACGAGTTGATGTGCCCCTGCATTTGCTCATTGACGTATGTTAATCAAACCGATTCTTGGCTATGATGACTTTATTTAGCAAGAGTATTGGGCCACGGGCTACAGGAAGCCAAAGGTCACCCCCGCGCACCCGCAGTTCATGGTGGTTCCTAGGGAGATTGTCCACCATCCTCTCTATCGAGAAAATTTTGAAATTATAACGCTTCCAGAGGATGAGTTTGAGATTATTGCCGTTGATGACGACGGCTATCCCATCAAGGGCAACCATGGACACTGAGTTCACTTACAGCTGTAGTAGTATTTGAGTTCTCTGCTGAAGGACTTTAGAATGTAACTGTTTCTTTTGTAAATCGCATGATTTACGTAGATAAATGTAATTGATATAACAACCTTGACCAAATGCGTGGGCACATCTCATTTTAAGCATCTCTGCATATCTTCGATCAACTTAGACACACTCGAAACCTTGCATCCTGTGGCTCTCCTGACTTGCTTTCAGGTGGACCTTCTTTGCGTTGAAAAAAGTAGAATGACAGTCCGACGCGCACGTCACCTTACGTGGGCGTCGCGCTTTGGACGAAACATTTGCAAATTCAGATTACTGCGATTTGCGGGGCAAAGTGCAATTTGCACACCCAAGAGAACGAGTTGAAAACATGCACCTGTGCAAACGACGACGTTCCCACACGGTCCATAACTGTGCATATATTAAGAGGAAAGCGCAAAAGACAGCCTTGCGTGCTTCCCTCACCCGCACAGGTCCTTTTCATGGCCCTCATCAATATGTACAGGCACCATCACCGCTCAACACAATCGACAGGGGCACCTTCCGCCCTTCCTTCCTTTCCCCTGAAAGACAGAGGGACCTTCCACCCTTTCCCCCTAAATTTGATGCAGTAGTGTTCTTTCAACGACAGTTTTAGTTGTCTTGAAATCTTCAGTCTCAACAAGAAACACCTTCTTCAGTCCCACAGGAGATTTCCCTCGAACAACGGCGAGGTACAGGAGATGCTTGCCATGGTCATGATATTTTTGATCTTGTGGCTTGGAAGGCTCTCGAAACGTCAAGGATTGGAGGGCAAAGCTCACAGTGTTAACACCACTGGAATAATACATCCTTCTCTCAAGTATGCTCTATAAAGACTGCGTGACGGATGTTCAAACAAAAGGGCAAAATCCTCAACACTGTCTAGCAGTTACTGTAGAGAGCAAAAAATATGGCGATGACAGTGCTCCCGATGCTCTGATCGTTCAGGCGGCCGAGGGCTTTCACTTTCCGTCGCTCTGAAGCGGTCGGATCGTGCAGTCCAGTCGGATCGTATCCCGGTCGCTTTTGCCAAGCAATTTATCGGCCCGGTTTCTAAAGAGATTCTTATCCGGATGCACTTTTGTATGTTCAGGCTACCGTATACAAAAAGAAGCGTTGGCACTTCTCCGATGACTCCAACGCGCCCCACGGTCTACGTCCGAAATAAAGAAGCAGATGCTCTCCACAATCTGTGCAAAGGAAGAAAACGAACCTGTAGTACGTTCTCTTACGCTTACCCAAACCAACGTAGCACCTGTCCGCTGCTCATCAAGGCATTATTTTGCCCTGTGCGTTTTTATGCTAATTCGATTCTTCCTATGTGTGTTGGTCTATTCGCATGGAGCTACCAACGGGAAGGAGTATTACACTGTGTCGTGGCTTTCCTCGGTGTTCTGCACAAAGTAGAGTACAGGCATTAATGTATCTGCAGTTTGAATCTGTGTGACTATGCCCAGCCTTATCCCTGCATCTCCCCTGTGGTGACGAATAGATAGGCTACGGCGTCTGTGTCCCTTTTGTGAGTCGTCGGGCTGGCCTGCAGAACTGTCCCTTAGCAGCGACCGGCATCGTCATTGCTGTAAGAATTCGCTTGCGTGTTGCAGTTGTCGCTTTCTTCAATTATTCTCACCTAAGTCTATCGCGTGACTGCACCCGTTGCTTGCCCTTAGCTGAGTGTTTAGAAGTTATGATGCTTAAAACCTTCCGCCGTTGGCTCCGTAACTGCATCTTGCGCCGAAAGCGATCGTATGGCATGCATGAGTCGGACAAGCAGCTTCTCATGGAAGTAAGGTTGATGCAGAAGACATCGTTTGTATTCACTCTATTGCAGGAACCTTTCCACTATTCGTCTCACGAATGCATCACTCTTCCTCCGGAGTACGCCCAGCAGAAGGACGGCAAGCGATTCGAAGTGATCCCATGATGTTCCCGTGTGAACAGATCGCGAAGTAGTACATACCAGTTGTGTCCAGGGACTGCGCAATATCAATGTTTTTGTATTTATGTAAATGCACGTGATTTTCGCTAAGGTCAAGAATAATACTGATCATAATTCAATACTGCACGGAGCAATATGGATGCTCTGGCGACGTAGGGAGAGGATACGGTAGCATATGAAAGTGACAAATACTCGCAAACTTCTGCTTGTTTGAGAGTCCATGGATCTGTTGCATCCTTCGGCATGCTTCCAGACAGACACAATATAGTGTCTATGTCTCATTTGTGGGAGACTTTGGACAGGCCTGCAAAATCAACCCATTTAAGTCTAGCCCTTGCCGGTGACCGGTCTTGCCATCGCTCTTCAAAACCTCTTGCATGCTTTATCGCTCCGAGTGTCTTATTACCTTGTTATTGCACTTACTGATCCTTTGATTCGAATGTTTAGACATGTTTAAACTACTTCGCCGTCTTTTTCGTCGTTTCTGGCCTTGGAAGCGTCACTTCCAAACGGACTGTGTTTTAATTGACGTAGGTTGGTAGAAGAGTTTCTGGAATACAGTGATGTCATTTAGCCTGAGTTTTATGAAAACGTCGTCCTGAAGAAGCTCCTGCAGGACCCACCAGAAATAGTGGACATCCCCGAGCAGTACCTGATACGGATTGTTTCCCGTAAACGCATCGTTATTGCGTAGAATGTTGCTCAACTATTTATGTTAATAAGGTATCTATAATAAACTATTTCTACTGATTTGCCTTGTATAACTGTCCACTCAACGGTCTGCAAGTACGGTCAGCGCTCCTGACTCTGTTTCGATTGGACTTTGCTCCTTCGCTTCTGTGTTGAAATATTGAATGGCGGGCTGAATGAGCAGGTCACGCGGCGAAAGTGCATTTTTCATTATAAAAAACGATAAAGTCGAAAGCATTCGCATTTGCAAACGGCGACGTTCCCACACGGTCGACAGTCGTGCATATTCGCCGCACATTAAGAGAAGGGACGCGCGGGAGACATCCTCGCGTGTTGCCATGACAGCCCATACAGCCTGCACTGGTCCTTTTCGCGACCCTCTGGTCACACATGGTCCCGACCACCAGAATTATATTCACAGTTCTCGGCGCCTACGTCATGTTCCATTTCTCCGAAGTGTTTCTTTCACCTCTCAAATTCTCATACGTCGTCCGAACGCAAAAAGGTACATTCTGGTCAGCATTCGATTCCAAGAAATGACCACCTCTTCAGGACTGATCGACGCGCCAGAAAATGCGTCGTTAGCTGACGATTTGGTTAGTGTAACACACCTATCACTTGTATCGATATGTTAAGCTTGAGTCAACTACAGCGATAGTGCCTTCGGCATGTAGCGTGACCAAAGCTCCAGATGCGTGGATTTCCTTGCCAATCGGCATGTTTGGGGCCTTCTGCTCGGGTAAAGTGACTGTAGGTATGTATCGCGAAGAGTTTATGTTTGGGATTTTTCATACTCACGTCGCTCTTAGAACTGGCTCGAAACCATGAATCGCAGTGCTCTCCAATCAGAAGAATGGATAGAATTGTGTGCGAGAGCGAGAAGCTCCTCTCAGCAAAGTATTACACGACAGAAAGTGTATGTAATGAGGGATTCTGATCGCATCAACACTTCATTTCAGTTGACTAACGTGGGTATAAAAGATTTGGACGAGAACTCGGTGTTGGAGCCCCGTTGGGAAGAAGACGTTTGTCATAATGTCGTAGAATATGTGAGTCTTTGCGGTTCATTGCGTTAACCCCTCCTGATGTCCACTTTTCCCCAGGTTGAATATGTCGTTTCCACTGAAGAGAAGCTACGGGTCAGCGTCCAGTTCAACTACATCACTGTAAAGGCTAGCAACGCCACGACCGTCCTGCAGTCGTTTCGTGTGTACACAAGCGTACAAGAATCAGTGGGTGCAGAGCGTGGTGGCCTTATCCCTACAAAGACTTTGCATGGAGAAGCTTCTCTATCAGTTCCTCAAAGTGGCGATTGCATGGATTTTAGCAAACCTTTGTTGGTTAGATTAAACGTGTCTACAATGACAGCATGTTCGCTACCGTAGGTACCGCTTAATGTGCAAGTTGTTTGTATTAACAGGCTTAGGATCGAGCCATGCGAAGAGTTAAAGCAGAAAATCGAAGCAGTACTAAGCAACTACCGACCCGTTGCGTTGAGGCCAGGAACAACCGACATCCCAGTTCTTTCGAAGCCCGTCAATCTAACAAAGGTACCTTCTATTGAGAGAACTTCAATACCTCGGAACTTACAGAGCACCAACTGCATCTTGCCGTCACAAGTGAATCTTGTCGTGGGGACCTCAAACATTGAAGGAAACCGAAGCATCAACTTCTTCGTTTGGAACAAGGTCGAAGCGGAAATGCCGCAAAACGCTGCTCGATGGTGGCTCACGTTTCGAGTAGATTTCCTCACTGTCACTGCCAAGCCGTCCTCTGAAAGTCACGCTGTGTTCCCTAGCATCAATCTGAAACTGCCCCACGACTTCTTTTATCCATTCTTCGTGAATAACGCGGCATCCAGGCAGCTCGACACCTACTTCACTTTGCTGATAGCGTTTGGCGTGTTCTTTGTATCGTATGGTTCGTGAAGAAGTAAACCGGAGCTGATTATTATTTGCAACTATGTCCCAATGTATACGTGTGCTATGAGTTCTCTTTACTTGCTCGAACATGTGCACACTACGTCAGCCCCTCGAACTGCATCCAACAACTGCACCGACCTACCCGGACACGTGGTCATTCTGAGTACGACATACATCTTCGGCACTGGCCACCTATGAAGTACAGAGAGACTATATTCGTTATTTTGCAAATGACTTACAACGTTTTAAAGATACGAAAGGGCTCTAAAGGGAACTGAGTAGCTTCAAGCTTCCTTAGGAATTGCTGAAAGGAAGGTGAGCACTGTTCAGAAGCAGCGCTTCGTGGGGTTTTTAGCTAGCACGCTCGCTTATCTGCTTGTCGGCGATGCGCTGACTGCCGCATCGCTCTCTTTATCGCCGTGTCCAGAAACTAGAGTTTCTGTTGCGAAGGCCCTTTTTCCGTTCTTTTCCATTGTTTATCGGCGCTGGCGTCACGGGGTGTCAAAACGACTTTTGCCGCGAACACCGTGAACAGCGAGGTCATACTGTGAATTCGCGCACAGCGTTTGCAACTCATCTGGACTGTCTCGCTCCCTGGCCCTGGCAGCTTCCTGTGCGCATATGGCAGAGGTCGAGGAGTACGATGGAATCGTGCCTGGAGGTTGTCAGACGCTGGCCACTTCGGAATCATGTGCATTGCTCCAGCTGCCCCATTCAAAAGTTAGAAGATACGTTTTGTTCCTTTTCATCTGTATCCTCTTATAGAGCACAAAACCGGAGGATGACGAGAAAGTAGGCAGTTCAGAGGATGAAGAAATTGTGGAGGAAGAGCTGGAGCCGGAAGTTAGCGACTCCAAGATCTTAGAGATGCTCACTTCGTTGCCTTATCACGTGTTTGTCCTCTCTGCATACGGGAAGCCCATCTTTGCCAGGTAAGCAGCAGTAGTATCTTTGTTCCTTACAAGAAGAGCTTTTTAGTGCCGGTTATGAAGATCGAATGTGCCCCTTGTTTGCACTTGTCCAGGCGTTCGTACACAAAGTAGAGTCATGGAAAGACAACTTATGCTCGATCGACGCTCCGAACCTCCACATTCGCTTCTCCCATCGACACCCGCTTATTCTGTGCATCGTCTCGCGGTCGCCCTTCCAACTGACTAACCAGCTTGACGTGGTCTACCATCAGGTACGAAACTGTCCTACTAATTGCCCACTAATGCCTCTCTTTGCAGATCCTTTCGATTCTTTCAAAGACACAGCTGAAGAAGGCCTATGAGCTGAGGGGAGCGAACTATGATATAAGAAAGCTGCTTCGTGGGAACAGCGACCGTTCCCTCTATGGCTGTCTTCGGTCATGGCGTGCAGATCCCGCTGTGTTTATGTCTGGCGTTCGCGTCCTTCCCATGGCATACAATGACCGGGAGTTTATAGCGTCGACCATCGCATCTACGGTTAATGCTGCCAAGTTAACGGTTTGTCACCTGAGACATAAGCAGAAGTGAAAGTTCTTTAGGATGGCGTCATTTTCGGAATTGTCCTGGCCCATCGACAACTTGTGGCTTATGTGCGAATGAAGAGATATTTGCTCGCCCCTTGCGATCTCCATATTCTCATCAACACCGTCCACGGCAATAATTCCTTCCGAAACGGCGAAGTGTGGGCGCCTATTTGTCTACCACGATTTAATAGCCAGTAAGTTTTCAAGGTCATTGCTCCATCGTTTACTTTTCCTTCAGAGGGTTCCTACATGCACATGTTTCCTACCTTTGGGATGATTCCGATGCCGTCCTGATGCTGATTAGTACAGCAAGGGACCAATTTTTTGCCCTCTCAACTATTAGGAAGGAAATCGTTGGCAAGCTGAATTCTTCAAAACATTGCTCTTCCATACGGGAAGCAATTCAAAAGCCAATTTCTTTCGATTTGAAACAGGTAAGGAGTCGGACGTGCTTTCGGAAGACTGTATAATTCCTAGATCGGATGCCCAGACCTGTGGCACTTCATCTACAATAACACCTCCTCGTCGCAGGTGTGCTCGTCCGCTTTCAGTAAACCATTTATTAGTAAAGCTGAAAGAGAACTTCTCATCGAGCAGTATAATGGCTTACACAGCTATGTGCAGAAAAGCGAAGACCAAAAGCATGCCGTAAAAACACTCTTCGTTGTGAAAGCAGCGTGCACTATATACGTCGTGGTAAGTTATGCCGTTTGCCTCCTGTCCATTACCGCCTTCCAATTTCAGATAAATCCTAGTTACGAGCTATACTGTACATTCAGTCCCCTAGTACAGCGCTCGAACGCTGTTTATTGCGCAGAGAAACTTATAAAAGCACTTAAAAAGGAGGAAGGAAGATTCTTCTATGTTGTTACGAGTAATTTTGTTAATTGATGTGCCTCAACAAAATATATCCCACCAGCTGGTCTGATAAGAATTGGATGAAAGCAGAAAGCAGAACAACGGACAATCAGATCTAATCTATCTTAATCAATCCATCTTAATCCATTAACAATTATCAATAGGAAACAAGTAAAGTGTATAACACTACCGCAGAGTCCCATTTTGGACGGTCAAGTACTTTCGCTCCATCTGAAGATCGTCGACGAGGGCCTGCCGAACAGATCCATAAACATCTAATACGTCGTCGGAACATTTTTCAATAGCACCTATTGCTTTGCGCAAGGTGCTAATTCCCGACATTTCGAGGCTAGCAAACTAAATCATGAATTGGTATTAGTTAAACGCAACAATATAGTTTACCCGCATTAATGACGGCATTGTAGTTACATAGACCTGTCCGCAGCTCTCCTTCAGGTCGGCCTTTGATGGATCTACTTGAGGAGGTTGACCAGATCGGACAGCTAGTCCAGTTCCAATAAACATATCAAACATCTCCATGCCAGTATTGATGAGGGCTAAATTAGCGGCGTTCATACATGCAGACATAGCATTGCCGTCGTCCAAAAGAACTCGAATATCAATTATGATTTTGCACTGAACAAAAATGTGACATAACAACAAAGGCACATGACTTGCCCGATACAACTTTGGAGTGAATACAGTAGATAGAACTGCAGTCTTCACTGCGCGCCTCACAAAGTCCTTTTCTCTTTTCGGGAGACCTATTATGTTAACGACCACATGCCCAGGACAATAGTGATCGCTTTCTGTTATTTCACATCGTCGTGGTCCTGTCCTAAATGTACATATACATTAAGTTTGATATTCACTACCTTGATAACTTACACAAGACACATCACCTTCGTGTTCCCCATCCTAACCATGGACGATCCGTCGTAACCGTCAAATGTGTTTGAAACAATGCCTGAAACAGAATAATAGTTTTCCCAACAAACAAAGACACAACAAACCTAATTTTCGAAATGAATCGGGGTCGCGCTTCTCTAGCATATTTTCCTGCAAATATCAAATTTACCTTAAAGTCAATAAAATCGCTTGAACCATCACTGGATCAAGTATATAAGTGGGCTTGACTACAGAGTAACAGATACCAGTAACGGCTCGTACATAGTCTCGGATCAGATCACATGGCTCGAGCTCTCGCAACGATCTACGAACAACGTCCTACAACGATCATGAGAATCTGATCCGTGGATCACGTTTTTGCTCGAGCAATGTGATCTAATCCGAGACAAGCCTTAACAGAAAACAGAATAACGAACTTAAAGCCATGTAATACGAAGAGTAAACGACTAGAAGATGCGACAGAATCCACCACCTTCCACCACCGTCTTCTCGGTCAATACCGTATTCCTCTCGCACAATGTCAGGGACGTCTTGGAGGGAGCAGTAAGAGAAGGCAGGTACCGTAGTCAGAGAAGGCAGGTACCGTAGTCAGAGAAGGCAGATACCGTACTCAGAGAAGGCAGAGACCGTAGTAAGAGAAGGCAAGTACTGAAAGTTGAGTGGACGACGTTAGAAGCTAAATCAGGTGCCTCTGCTCACACTTTACGAAGCAGCTGAGTGGATCCCTGTTTTTGCTGCACTCAATTCCGGACTTGACAGTCGTGTAGAGGCAATTGAGGTGGCAATGCTTCAGGTAATTATGTCCGCTTTTCCTCTTCACGCTACAGTAACGAATTAAAGAGCTTCAAATCAGCGGCAAGATTAAAGTAACATGTCAGAAGTAGTATGGTACTGCTGCCTCCGGTTACTAAACCAAGTATATGTATGTATTCGCTTGTACCAGGAAGGGTAACTGTTCTTGGAACCTTCTTGAAGCCCCAAGAAGTGAAGGCCCTTGCAAAAGTTGCAGTAACCAAGGGCTACGACGTACAAGATTTATTTATAAACACGAGCTCCAAAAAGTGAACTTCCTACGCGAACTTCCGTAGATCCTTGCTTGATAGCTTGGACAAAGTCATTTGACATTCCCATTGAGAGCCTATAATCGGCGACGGGTTTCCCGGCTTGCTCGCACCACTTGTCGCGAAGCTGATAAAGAGCATCAAAATCGGGATTGAACTCGTTTGGATCGCGATCAAATGATCCTACAGTTAACTGTTACGTTAAAGACATGTAAAGGAACAAACCTATAGTCATGAAGCCAGTAAACTGTAGATTCGGGCATTCAGAGGATACGTAGTTGGCCATTTCAATACATTCAGCAGTGTTACCACCCCCTTTCTGCTCTTCCTCGCTAGAATTCATTTGCACTAGGACGTGCAATGACCGTCCTCGTTTCGCCGCTTCGTTCTGAAAGGTGGAGCAGTGTTTCATCGAGCTGAGGCCTTCAACACAATAAAGATTTTCGATGGCAACCAATTTCGGGATCTATAATGTCATCTATGAATTGTAAATGTTGGTAGACACCTTACCTTGTTTGTTTGAACAGTTCCGATATAATGCCAACGAATGTCCGGGCACGGCTCAGCAAGCTCAACGGCCTTCTGCTCCAACTCCTGTACGTAATTTTCTCCAAAATGACGATGGCCCGCGTCGTAGAGATCCTTGATCATGATGGCGGGTTTCGTCTTGGAAACTGCCAGTAGTATGGGCTTCTCCTTACGAGCGAACTGAGCAGAGGCATCGTCAATCGATTGAAGAATCGCATTCAGATTGTCTTTGAGATTTGATGCCATGTTGACTGTAGAAGACTTCCAGACTGTAGTAGAACTGAAGCAGCGGCTGGCAATTTGCTGCCACGAACCAACTTGATTAAACTTAATCAGCTTTGCGAATGTACGCAAGAAGCTGGGGTCCTGAAAATGTATTCTTAAATCTACGCGCAAATTAATAACATAACATCTGTACAAGTATCACGAAACGGAGCAGACAGAATGCAGAGAATCACAGCACTATACATCAGAATCTCAATGAGAGTGATGCAGTAACAGCAGTGACTCCCACAACGCGCACCCGGAGCAATCGGGGCTCATCGCAATATTGACTCTAGTGGTTTCCGTCGGACGGTGCGGCCCGTGCGACTTCACACATCGGGTGCAGTATGTTCCAGTAGTTGACTACATCCTCTATTCAGAAGGAGTTCTAAGCCTCAACTATGGAGGCTGATGACTCGTTCGACTACCTATTCAAGGTCGTCTTGATTGGAGACATGGGCGTCGGAAAGACGTGCGTCGTCCAACGATTCAAGAATGGGACGTTTATTGAGCGTCAGGGGACGACGATTGGAGTCGACTTCACCATGAAGACGCTCATCATTGAAGGGAAGCGGGTGAAGCTGCAGATCTGGGATACGGGTGGACAGGAGCGCTTTCGTACCATCACGCAAAGTTACTATAGATCGGCGAACGGCATAATTCTGTGCTACGACATGACATGTCGACAGTCATTTGAATCACTATCTCGATGGATCGATGATGTTTCGAAGTTCGCGGCTCCAAACGTAGTGAAGATCCTAGTCGGTACGTTATTCTGTTTATAGCCAGAGTTTAAAGGTCGTCGCTTCTCCCGATCTTGGAACTTCTCTTATGCAAAGTTATTTAGCAACGAAGTCCGATCTTGAACTAGAACGTGTCGTTGAGCGCGACGAGGGAGAGCAACTTTGCCGGGCCCACAACATGTCCATGTTTCTCGAAATCTCAGCGAAGAACAACCTGAATGTCGATAACGCATTTCTGGAACTTTCCTGCCAACTCAAAAAGCAATACGCTCAAGGTGCTCAATTGGAGAACAACTTAGATGCATTACGCCTGGGGGAGAACGCCACTTCAGCGATTGGTGGATTTCGCTGGTCTCGTTGCTGCAATTACTAGACGTATTCCCTGTGTCCCCTTGTCTTCTAATCTCTAATCTCGCATATCCACCACCTGCATAATAGTCATTTCAGATAGAGGCCCAAATTACTGCGTATTCTTGCGTGTATCATGTACCATACACTTTATCTGTTACTCAGTTTCAAAACGTTGCCATCTCCGACCCCTCTCTCTTTTTGTACCATATCTCCCTATTTCCTACCATATATACATAGAGTTTTCTCCATCTTACGCCTATTCCTATTCGCGCAACGATTGTCCAAGATCACACCCCCACCGGAACTGTTCCTCACGTCCCTTCCAGTTTTGCTACGCAAATACAATTGTACGAATCGTCGGACAAGAAGGATTTTTCTGGGGATGTTAGGCGCGCATATGACTGATGCATCGATTTTCGATCATTTTCTCATTTGTGTGAATAAAAAATCAGGATCCACTGCTTGGATTGAGATAAAGGTTGCTGGTGCCTCGTGATGTATATTTGCTCTTGAATGAACATTGTTGATGGAATTTGCTCATTTGTTTTCAGATGACCGATCTAGTGCTGGACCCGGCTATACGGACATGGGTTTTTGTACCTATCGTCTTTATCACGTTTATGGTTGGAATACTTCGGCACTACGTTTCACTCCTTCTCATGTCAAAGAAGAAGATGGATTTGCAACAAATTCAGGACAAGTACGTAATCGAGTTTCCTTCTGTTTTTCAGCGATGTAATTTAGTCACTATTTGATGAGATCAAGGCTATTACGTGAAAACGGACGCCTCATTCCTCGTCAGTCGTTCTTGATGCGAAAACACTTCCTTGGCGACGAAGAACACGGATACATTGCTCAAGGGCGTGGACGACAAGGGAATACTGCAAACCCAATGGACCCAAGCACAATGGTCGAAATGTTGAAGGGAAACATGCTGAACATGATTCCTATGATCGTAATTGGAGGTTGGATCAACTGGACGTTCTCTGGATTCTTGACAACGCGAGTTCCCTTTCCTCTTACCTTACGGTTTGTTTACCTGCGTCTTTGTCATTTGTTTATTGTTCTTTTTTTTTAGATTCAAACCTATGTTGCAGCGTGGCATAGAACTTGTGTCACTGGATGCTGCCTGGGTGTCCTCAGCTTCTTGGTATTTCTTGAACGTCTTTGGATTGCGATCCATTTACACCTTGGTTCTGGGTGAAGAGAACGCAGCGGATACATCGAAGATGATGGAAGATCAGATGACTGCTGGGCCAATGGCGGCACCACAAGACCCCAAGCAAGCATTCAAAGCAGAATGGGAAGCCTTGCAAATGTGCCAGCATTCATTTTCTTTGAATGCGAAGAAGAAGTGAAACGGGTCCGAGAGATGCAACTTGTTTCTGTTAATTGTTAATATGTATTAATTCATATGATCGTCGTTCATGCTTTGAAATGCGGTTAATTTTGTGCGAATGTGAGGGAGCAGTCATGGGTGGCGACTAGAAGTGTATTGATTAGTGCACGGTTACCGTATTAATGATCCCAACCCCTTTAGTGTATTAAATGTAATTTACTTTATACTTACGTACTAGAGATTTTGCTTAGATATTATTTGATTTGAATGCTTGCCTTAATCTTAGATGCCTCAATCTGCTGCAGTTTGTGGAATCTGCTCTTTGGGCTTCGGCAATCCTCTTTCGTTTTGTTCGGAGGGCTAGAGAACAGTGCAACTTGGAATTTCTTTCCGGTTAGGACCTACAAACAAATTTGAGGGTTGTAAGGGAAATAGTTCTTTGGTGCCAAATATAAGATATAGCTTCCGAAAACATCACTTCCTTTGAACTGTAAGGTTGTGCTAGACATCTCCATCCGGGACAAAACGAATGTTTGCTCTTATTGCTTGCACAAACCACACCAATAAGTAAATGCAACGGGATATATGAGAACTTGTTCAGTGGACCTATAAAGAACGGCCTGCAACTGTACGTTATTGACGTTAATTGTTCCTCCTCTGCCTGATGTATTTGACCTTACAGAAAACGGCCGTAGTGGAGTGAAGGACTCATGACTGCTTTCCTTCTGTGAGGGTGAGAACTGAATTGAGAGTTAATAATAATGTACGCTGATGATTCACATCCGATCCGAACCAGTTGTATGCGAATGGCCTCGAGCAATGTCTGACCCGTTGGATGTTGAAATTCCTTCCCACTTTTCATTAGTCGCTTGGACGCTATCGGATCGAGCCGCTTATCTGGAGTAAAGATGGTGCGATTCCGGGTTGAGTTAACGACGGTGGGCGAAAGGGAAATGGTTCGCGGAGTGATGAGATGTTGAAAGTGAAAGTAGTGGTTGGTTATGAATGGATTTGCGATTTCATTTGTTCTCGCGATACCAGTCAGTGAATCGGCAGTGCGCGCGGACTTTCTCCAGCGCTCGTCCGTCTCTTCCTATCTTCCCGTCTTTGAAGGGTCACTTCAATCCCATGACATCGTCGCTCTTGAACCTGTTCTTCCTTCTGGTGTTGCTTTCTGGATTTGGTTTGTTCACGCTGTATTGATCGCCTTCTACTATCCTTATTACCATTTAGCAGAAGCATGCATGCCAGGATATGAAGCTGAACGGGATAAGCTGCACGAGTACCTTGGAATTGAGTGGGTCCCAAAGGGTCTCCAAGAATCAGGTATGTCTGCTCTATCCTTGTAAGAACCGTTGTCCCTTTCTACATCAGCTTAAACGTAAAAAATGTGTCCCGATCCCTATTTTGGAACGGGTTACGTGTGATTTCGGGACGATATTCCTGAATCACGTGAGGGTCGACATGATTCCGGAAACCGGAGAAGGGGCCCTCAGAACTGCTTTTTTTGTCTTGAGGTGTGGTCCTCGCGTCTTCACTTTCTCTCGCTGGTTGGTAGGTTTCGGGACGGAAGTATGATTGATGATTGCTGGTCAGCTTAATCTGTCCACGATCTCACCTTGGCAATGATCATTTCTGATATTAACAGAATTTATTTCCAGCGGAATCCGTCAAACCAATCCGGCATGCATCCGACCTGAACTGCAACTTTGATAACCCGGCCGAATGTCGATGGAGGAATGCTCACGGAGATGTCGACTCACTAGATTTTCATCTCTTCAAGAAAACAGAGCGTACCGAGTTTCCAATCCTTCAAGTGCGTCCTGGTCCTTCAAAGGTGCGAGAAGGTAAGAAGACTGATTCCATATCCACGGAACATATCTGTCACTTCTTGCAGGAGAACAATTAATATTTGTTGGTGATCGGAAACGCGCCGAAAAAAGTGCGATTTATTACAGCTCACCCATCCCGTGTCAGAACACCACGGGGGTTTTGACGTTCACGTAAGTGCAAAGCACATTTTCGCTGCCCTGACCAGAGAACCATTTAGTTTTTGGGTGTACAACGAAGCGCGCGTCGAAGTGCTCATTGTGGAATTGGACGACGAAGGTAACGTTGTTGTGCTTCCCGAAAAACCGTATGTCGACTGCGGAACCGTTCACCTGAACACGGAATGCTCTGTGAACATACCACCGAAGGAGACGCCCTTCCGCCTAGGAATTCGTGCGTACGACATAAAAAATCCCGAAGGATCGTTCGTCATGATCGACAACATCTTCTATGATGCGTCGCTCTGCAAAGTGAATAGTAAGAGTACCTTCATAAACTGGGCATATAATCCGGACGTTTAGTTGATTTGGGTCCCGATTTCAAGACATCACCACTCATCACGTCTTCACAGGGGGAACCCATCAAGGCTTCCTCAGAACTGAACTGCGATACGTTTGCAACGGAGTGCAGATGGCGCGACGGAGGGAATGGATCTACGGTAATCGGCGGTGAACAGGTTGCACATCCTGAATCTTCTTTCTTAGATTTGGAAGAGAGCTGACAATGCTCCGTCTCCCCATTTGTTCTTCAATGCGACAGGGACCTATGTGACTCCGAAAGACTCCTTCGCATTTCTGTACATTGAACAGAATGCGAAAGCGCCGTTCCACCACCTCAAGAGTGACCCCGTCCAGTGCCAGTCGAACCAGGAGGCCGTTCTCTCCATGCGGTAGGTGCCCACGAGGAGCTATTGGTGAACGGATATCATTTAAGATTCTGGGCTACCAAGGATGTGACAATGAGTGTGTGTGCCGTGGATATGCACATGGTGGACTTGGAATGCCAAAAGGTGCCTATGTCGCAGTCGCCGTCGCCTGTTGAATTTAAGTTCCAGCAAACAAGTGCATTCTTCGTAAGTTCCTGGTTATGTCTGGTTCATACGAGGAAGGCTTTATTTAGTTCGTCGTGCGTGTGGACTACGCGAATCCTGACTTTGACAGCATGGTCGCCGTAGACGACATCAACTATCGCGCGGTGCTCTGCTCTGAGGCGCTTAGCGTTCATGACTTCGGCTCGTCCTACTACACTACCCCACTTCTATCGTTGATTTTGAACAAGCCTATTTACACTGCTAACGATCTGCTCTGCTCTTTTGAACGCAGAGGGATTGACTGCAACTGGGCGAATTTGAACGATGACGAAGGAGCACATTGGGAGGTTGGAAGTGGACCCATTAATATGCACAAATTCCTCTCATTGACGCACTCTTCCTCCTTACCAGGTTTGCAAAGTTCGCTAACTTTAATGTGGCTTTCAATTAATTGCAGACGACGAATTCGGCGTAGTAAATTTCACGCGTGCCGGACAAAGTGCTTCATTGGTGTCGGAGACAATAAAATGCAACCCCGATCAATCGACTCTTTCCTTCAGGTATGAGTTACCCGTCCAATAGGTCTTCTGCAAAGTAGAGCGATTTGCAGATACTGGACGACAGGTGATACCAGCTTGTCGATATGCCTTCTTGATGGACGAAGTCCCGAAGTTATTGACTGCCAGACAGTTAGCGTAACCCAACAGGGTGGACCCGTGTTGACGGACATTCCTACATTGTCCCAGCCTTTCAGAATCTCCTTCAGAGCAGAAGCCAATGGTGCTGGAATGGTTGTGGTCGACGACATCGCTTTAAATGTACGGATCATCTTCTTGATCTCCGAGACGTTCAACCAATCTTCTTTAGGGTGCGATTTGCCCATCAGTCAGACAACATGGAGCGAGGACGAAGGCACTTTCGAGCCTGAGCACAGCCCCAGATTCCAATGTGTGTCGACTCCTGACTTGTGACTTTTCGGGGAATGCACCCTGCCTCTACAAGTCTGAAAGAATACCGAAAAGTCTGAGCATGTTCAGAGTTAACAACAATCGTATGGAGACGACGCTGTTTGAGAAGGGCCCTGTTTCCATTTTGGAATCACCTGTATTCCATCTGAATGCCCCCGCTAGGTTGCACTTCGATTACATTAAGCAGGTAGGTCCAACGTGATCAGCTCTCTTTCTCACCTCTTTTCCAGTACGGTAACGTCACGCTATTCGTTTGTCAAGATAGTAGTGAACGGGAACTGGACAAATGCTTCCCAATCGACTCGGAGGAAAACCAGACGGAATGGAAGCACGACTTCATGGCTGTGCTGCCGAGTGACACAAAGCTGTATTGGATTGCCAAACTGGGTCAGAATGCGAAGAAGGCTCGCGTGGCGATAGACAACATCGTTATGACCGACGAGGATGATAACAAAGTCTGCTAGTTGTAAAAATGTATTACCTCTCTATTTATTACTTATTTATAGAAAGAGTTTTAATAAAGAGATCTATTCCAGATATTAGATTATGCTGAGAGGGCTTAGAACGTATTTTTAGCGGACTTAGAACAAGCTGGCTCACTGTCAGGATTTCTAACGCAAAGGGCCCGCCCTCTTCTATGTCCTTTTATATGTTTGCGTCAACCCTTATCAATAGGGCTGACTCAGTGATGCCATTAGAGCTCACTGACACTGTTTTATACATTTATTTTTATTTGTAGAAGGATATCTTGACAAAGAGATCAGACTGAGATATTGTACTACGTTGAGCGGATTAAAACGCGGTTTTGCCCTGGCTACGGTAGCGCACTGCGCCTCCTCTCTCTTCGAAGACCTCGCTGATGACCTCCGCCCAGACGTTCCAGTTGTCTCGGAATTTCCGCTTTTGTTCAATGTGAACGAACTGGCCGGTGATATCCTAAAATTCGGCCATATACAAATAACAGATGTACAATTCGAACCGCATTCTTCGCTTTCGTATCACAGACCCTATGGACGGGAACTCCATAGATCGCACGGCCGAAGACGTTGGTGGTTGCAATTAGTTTGCAAGTATTGTCCGTCCTAGGTGTGTGGGCGACGACTGCCCCCATGTGGGCATTCAAGACCGAAGCCAGCTGAAATGAAGCCAACTCATTTGCGAAAGGGGCCTCGTGCCGACTTGCTTTCGAGGACAACTATACTGTTCCTTCTTTTTTGCATACCTTATTGGCTGGAATGGCCCTGTCGTAAATGGGATGTGACCCGTGTGCTCCGGTGCTAATGAATACCGGAGAGGCGCTGCAGCTGGTCTCGGCCATCCCGTGCCATTGCAGGAAGACGTTTTCGTCTCGGTTCTGTTCGACGGCCAAGAGCACCGCGAGATTCAGTGTATGGAACATGACATCACAGGAGTGCGCAGCATCAGCAATTTGCGAAGACTTTTGGCAGGGACTGGGGTTATTTCTGAAATGTGGAACACGTTTGAAGAATATTGTGCAGATGCGAACCAGGGCTGTGCGACTTTTGAGTTTTGACTTTTGAGTTTTGAGTTTTTGAGGCTTTTTTGGCTTTTGACTTTTGAGTTTTGACTTTTGAGTTTTTGGCTCAAAACTCAAAACTTTTACGAAAAGG
>JADLIF010003293.1:0-46048 GCA_016648015.1 Steinernema khuongi
CCAGCTCGAATTGAGCCGGATCAGTTTGGCGGCGACTATGAACAGTTTCCCGCCAATTTTTGCTGATCTGAGCTGAGATCAGTAATTTGTTCGGCTGGCTCGAATTGAGCCGGAAGTATGTATGGGCTTTAAGTAATAATCGGTCAATGGTTATTCATTTATAAAAGCATTATCAATGTTTATCATGTCTGCTACCCCGTGTAGCCACTGATTTTCTGATCTTTCTGATAAGGGCATTTTCCTGTGTCTTGTTCAGTGGTATGGCTCGAACTAGAACAAAACGTAAAAGAATCACCTGCAATAGTCATCGTCAATAAATGGCACTTCCGTCTGCATAAGATCCAAGCCTCCGCGGGTTGACGCTGAAGCATGAACAAATCGGTCAGGCAAGCGACACTTTGAACTAACGTGATGTCATTCCCCATCCGGTGATCACAGCGATCTTCTTTCGCAGGTTGCTGTCATTCCATCGCACTTTTATAGGTTGGATATAGTCATTGAATTCGACATCGGTCGTGAGCTAAACATTGTCAACTTAGAACATGTAGTTACCACTTCTGATGCAAGGCTTATGTATTGGGCCCGAATATCACGATGGCTCCTGTGACAGAGACTCGTGTGACTTATTGAGAAATCTAGGTTAAGAATTTGTATGACTGGCGATCGCATTTGTCCCTTTAATTTCAATTCATAGCGCAGATCTTTCTGTAAATACACCCAGCAACGACATACCTCGAGAATTGAAATATCATTTCGGAACGAAGGATCATTCGCATCATATGCAGGGTGGATCCAGATGCGTTGCGCATCCAAGTAGATCACGAAGGGATTGTCCCGAACGTTGTCATTCCTTTTGACACTTCCCAGCATAGCTCTTGCATTTTGGGGTTCCATTCCGCTGAAAATCACGCTATAAGTTACGACCACAAAATCTGTTCCTTACAATGAGCAATGGGCGGCGGTAACAATGTGCCGATTGGTAAGCAAGGCTCCTCCGCAGTTCATGGATCTTCCAGTAACTGGATTGTAGAAGACGAGGTATATCTGCCAGGGCCATTCACCGTTCACAGCCGGGACACCGCCGAGAATGTCGTTGCCATTGAGGGGCGCTGCGAAAGTGACCAGAGCCGTGGAGGCGAGAAGAGACAAAACGAGAGAAAAAGCCATTGGGAATGGCAGTTTGGATTTATGGAATGGGTGAGGATAACTTAAATAGGTACACAGTAGACTATAGACCGGTAGGTTATCAGTGCCGGGTATGACCATTCTGGCAATACTACGGATTTTATTTCAAGACATGCGTGCAAACGATAAGAAAAAAGTGAAACATATCAAGAGATGTGCTCAGCAAGACACACGAGTGACACAAATTCCACTTTCCATTTTGGCTCATCTCACTTGCAATCAAAATAGGGAACCATCTATAAACAATTCTGATCTTTTGGTCCACCTTTTGGTCCCCTTACAGACTCTTCTTTTGGTCCACAAACGCAGTTCAAATGGTTATTCATGTCATACATAGAACTATCGAGTGCTCTCCCCAGGCAAAGTCGGACAACAGTCTTATTTCATAGGGAGAACTATGTGCTATTTTGGCTGGTATTGCTTCAGGGAGACTTGAAGAAGACTACAGGAGACTTCTAGTTTGCATGTGTTTCAGGCAGGTCTTCTGATAACAGACCACCGTCTTATCAACATCTGCTCGACCTGATAACCTCTGCGTTTTTATGGCCAACATAGATACATTCCAATCTCATAGGTCAAGATGTTACTTCACTTGGAGCTATGTGACCTATATGACCATTTCCCTATTTCCTTATTGAAAAAATTTGATTGGATTTACAAGAATGTACACGATTGATATCTAGCGCTTCGTTATATCAAGTCGTACATGGACACAAATCAGTACGGGTGTACCTCACAAAAAAGATACACAACAGACTGTACTGTGAGCGACTGGAATACGGAAGTACACGTTTGAGATAAGTGTATCGCCATGTGCTCGTATCCCATACGTTGTCATGTATCACACTGTAGCTCACGGGTACATTGACTTATCACCAAGGCGATGCCTGAAAGTAGTAGCGTTGCCCATGGTACAGATTGTTGAGTGGTAACATTTTTCTTTGTCACGCCAAAAGTAAAGCATATCCTTTGGTTGTCCTTTAACTGTTTACATGTTCACACCTTATCTGCTGAACAAATAAAACGGTACTCAACGAAAGGAAACACGGTCCATGTGCAATCTCTACATGTGTAGTTGCCAAACTAGTGTTCATTTTTGACAATTGTTTTCTTTTAGAAGTGAAAATCACAAATTTTAGTGCACCAACCCCAGAAAGATTGCTCTTAACATTGTACTCACATGGTTTATTTTATTTGCCAAAGGATATTTTATCAACAATTGAGATTAAACAACTTTATAACAACACCTGCAACTAAAACTGATAAGAGACCATTTCACTACACCATGACACTGGGACGGAGTGCTATTGACATCTTCAGTTCTTCGAGCGCCTCACGATCCTCGGCGGTTCCCACGTGATGCTGCTCGCAGTGCTCCACCATCTGTCTCAAGTCGAAACAGTTGAACTGGCACTTCTTACAGTACACGTTCTTATTCTTCTCGCGCAACTTGTTGAACATATCTTCCTTTGAGTTCAGTTCTCCTGGTGTTTCCAGGAATTGTGGGAAATGATAGTAATGAGTCCTAGGGACTGTGCCACTGCCATGATGCTCCTCTTCGTGTGTGTGGATAGCATCCTGGGAGTTGTCGTAGTAGTCGCAGACGCCACATTTGAATGAACATTTGGAGTCTCCGTGGTGCTGAAGGTGCGTTGTATAGAGTCCAATAGTTTCCGATTTGAAGGAGCATTTAACGCATGAGAACTAAAGTGACATGTGTAATTAGAGTAACTTGGTAAGCATTGTTACCTTCACTGGACCGGGATTTCTACGCTGTCTCACGACAACATTCTCTGCTGGTGCCTGGTTCTTCAATTCCTCACGTCGATGGGCTTCTAACTCTCTCGCCAGCAGCAGCTTTTTGCGCATTTCCTCAGCATGCTCCTTGCAGTGCGTTTCGTAGGCATGCACGTCCGCCGTACGGAACTCGCATTGACGGCATGCGAAAGCGCCCTTCCCTCCGTTACCAGTCTTCTTCTGTTGAGTGTCCGTGCTCCGTTGCTGCTTCGTAGAAGGAGGAGCATTGTCTCCCGGTGCGTGAAGCAGTCTGTGCGACTCGATAGCCTTGGGGGAGAAGCAGCTGTATGAGCACTCGGAGCATCGGAAAGGACGCTGACCGATGTGCATCTCCACATGAAGCTTGTAGCGTCTATTGTCCTCCGTTTCGAATGGGCAGTAGGTACACTTTACCATGATCGGCTCTGAAAGAGAAAATCTATAGTTTAGACTCGAAATGCAATCGAAATGACATAGCAGCGGGAGATAAGGATGGAAATGAAATCCTTACCGTCAGACTTCCTTTTCCCGTTCTTCGTCTGCGGCTTCCACTCTACCTTGACGACCTTTTCCTTTATTTGTCTCGGAAGAAACTCTTCCTTGCGAGGTCGTCCTCGGCCTCTTGGCTTGGGTGGATCGCGCAAAGGACTAGGAGCTGGGCTAAGCTCTCTCATGATGTACGCTTGAGCCCGCGTAGGATGAGAATCAGCATGGTCGATAATGGTCTGGCCATCTTCAGTCCGGAACTCGCATTGTGGGCAGGAATAGTAGACGTCGTTGTCAGTGTGTTGTCTACAAGCGTCGGTAACAGCACAGCTACAATGCTGCCGATCACCTGGTATGCTCGTCATATATCTCGTTGGAGGCCTCATCAGCTTGGCATACTTCACAGTGGAAGCGGTGAATTCCGCCGTTTTCGCAGAAGACGGATCCGATGTTTCTGTTGGTTTGGTCTTCGAAGACATTGGCAATCTTCCTTGGGCCCGCGGCCTAAAACGACTTCAGTGCAAATGATAACAAACCTTAGCTCCTACCTCTTCTGCACGCATTTCTCGGTCGTAGCGGTCGTGCATATTCATATGGTTCTTTAGAGCTCGATGTACAATGGTGCTATAGGAACAAAGGTTGCAAGCAAATTCTCGCTTGCCAAAATGGAGTTCGATGTGGGCCTTAACGTCGCACTTGAATCGCGAAGCGTAAGGACAGTGTGGGCATTTATCCAGGCGCGTGGGCTTCCTGCTGTGTCCGGGTTGGGGTGACTCCTCTTTGGGAGGGACTGGACTAGTTGATGAGCTGACGTGTTCGAGCTTCCTGAAATTCCAAAGGGGTGAGTCACGGTCCTAGCTAATGTAGTCATTTGATTATAGAGACGACTTATGCAAGCTTTAGATTAAGCAGCGATGACTTTGGTCAACGTATGGTCTGTAACACTACGTCGGAGAGTCAATCTGCAGGCAGAATTGTTTCCGACGTGCCCTCCTCACAAAAACAACTATGAGTAATAAGCCCGTGTGAGAGGGTCACCACGTTCCAGTGACCATCGCGGTGAAAAACACCCTCGCGGTACCGACCAAGGCGCTCATCAGTGCATCTTCGTTGAGAGTGAAATGAAGTTTGGAAACATTGATTTTGGTGTTAAGTGTGATGAAGAATAAAACTTACTTCACCAGGTCAGCGTATCTCTTGAGGGTCGGTGGAGGTGTTGTTGCCTCTAAAGGAGTCTCCTCCCGCTCTTCTTCCTCTTCTTTTTTCACCGACACCGGATCCTGCTCGGGCGGTTGGTTCGGATGCACGCCATGCTTGTTGCGCATATGACGGTTGAGTGACCGCTTGAAATTGCTAGCAAACGAGCAGGTTGCAATGGGACAAGGGAATGACGGCTCTTCGTCGTCATCGTTGCCTTCTACGTAGTCCTTGTCGACCTTCGCCGGAGCCGAACGACGTGGACGGTTTCTGATGTTGAATTCTGGACTCTCAGGGGCCCCCTTGTCATGGTGCTCTTCGTGGTCGTGCTCTTCCGCCTCTTCTTCCAAAGTTTCATCCTTTGAGTTGTTTTTCGAGTCGTCCCCGGCAACGTACTCTGGTGGCCAAGGATAGTTCTCACCGTGCCCATCGCAGTGGCGCTTCAGGAACCCGGAAGAGGTGCTCATGAATGAGCATAGAGGACATTTGAATCCCGCAGTGCGTTGGTGATTCTTGCAATGTTTGATGAAACGCTCACGGTGACGAGTGGAGAAGGGACATTCCGGACAGTGGAGGAACGAGCCAGTCTTTCCTGTAAATACTTCTTGTTGGCTAATGTAGATCTTCCAAGGTTAAGCTAGACCGTCCTTTTGCAGTACTACATGTGAGAGAAGTTCAGAAAAGAGACTATCCAAACCATCTACTGTACTGATTTCAAGAGAACTTGATTGTTTATCCTATCATATATAAAAATTACCTTTCGAAGGGCGACCCCTCTTCGTTCCCAGTAAAAGTAGCTTTGCATCTTCATCTTCATACGACAGGTCATCCGGGTTGTCGTCTTTGCCAAACTCGTCACTATGTTCCGACGACGCTTTTTCTCTTCTAGACGTGCATGGCATCTCCGTCGGCATCTCAGTAGGCATTTCAGGTTCCAATGTCGGAGGTCCATCATCATCATCGTCGTCATCGTCGTTCTCAACTTCCACTGGCTCGTACTTCAACTCCACTCGCGGAGGAACGTCATCGTAGCGTTGTCTGACGGAGCTTGGGATGAAGTAGTCAGAATGACGAGCAGGTGGACGTCGTTGACGACGCTGAGGCCTATCGGAGACAGCTTCGAGTCTCTCTGGCTTCGTCCTCTTATATGGCGGTGTCTCCTGATGTCTGCAAAACCGCCAAATTATTTTGTTACAATTGGCAAAATCTCACTCTTTCCCGTCGGATGGTTTTGCAACTGAGCTCCGGCGCTTCATCGTTGGTCGTTTGTCGTACCCAAAGGACGCGAAACTAAGCACGGCAACACGTCTCTGCAAAATGGAAACATTACTCCTGCTGCACAACTCAGCACCGAGAAATAGGAAACGCGACACAGCAGCGCCCAACGCTTGTAGGCCACGCAGAAACAACTTCCTTTACATACAATAATCTCGCGAACAATCGGGGGAACATCACTTCTGACAGCCTAAACAGGTGCACTAATTGGAGCCAAATCGAGATGGCTTCAATTTGGAGGCCCTCCACCTACCAACCCGGGGCAGTTTGTGTCCTGGCTACGCGCAAGACACTCGAATTCCTTGCGCTTTCCGGGTGAATAGCGCATTGAACGAGATTTACCATGTACCTATTTATGTGAACGCCACTGTATGGGAAAGCACGCATCGCTCTGGCGTTTGGTCGGTTAGGTGGGTTGCGATGCGGTGACTCGTCGCATAGTGAGAAAGTAGCTCGCAAGAAGTCGAGCCGTGAAGGGAATGGGACAAATGGGCGTGAGGCTAGAAATCAGCGGAGGATTGACGATGTACGTATGCGCCTTAGCAAAGATGGCACAACCACTGCTCGGCTCCGGTGAGACAAGGCGCTCTGATCATCCCCATAAGGCACAACGCGCACCCAGCTGCACATGGCTATAGGGACAGTGCAATCTCTAATCGATACTTTATGTTGCCGTATGAGTTTTCACTTGGCACGCCTAATCCAACAGTTTTTGTACACGGCACATCGACGTTTTCATAAATGCACGTCGGTTGAGTGTGCCGCGACGGAAGAGAAAAACAGAAAACCCCAATTGAGTTGAGCTGTAAACAAGCGACGGTGTCAGCGTCAGCAAATGTTAACTTCCAGCATAACCACCACGATTGACACTTCGCCCAAGATTCTCGCTCGGCTCTTCAAAAATATGGGCGACATTGCAAATTCTAATGCAATGAAATAGTAATGCGGATTAAATGAAAAAGCGGCGCCGAACGTGTGACAATTCGTCACTATTAAGATACTCCTCCTCATGGTAGAGTTTCGGTATAGGCAGTTAGAGATATGTTTTCGTATCTACGTTGACACACAGAGCAGCACAGTAGGGAGAAATCATGAGCTTAACGTTGGTAAAAAAATGTGGGAAAAAGCAAGATTTTTCCCTATCAAATCTTTGTCTTAATGCGCGTGACTCAGATATCCATAATAATGGTTCGGCGACATCCTTATTAGCGTCTGGACTGTTGGGAAGAAGCATGCTGAACACTCCACTGGAAGCTCGCTGCTTATCAGACAAATAGTGACATGTATTGCAGCCAGCAAACATGTCTACCTGTTGCGCACAATTGTAAATAAATAAAAAGGAAGATAAGATCGTAAACCTGAATTTTTAAAGGCGGTTTCCAAGCAATCTTAAATCCGCGCAACGCCGAACGTGTGACAATTCTTCTAGATCAATTTCCTCAATAGCACGCTTTCTATGTCGACAGTCCATATAGAACCTGAACACCATGAGGTCACAGAAGGCCTCGAATTGAGAAAACAAGCGATGCTTCCAAAAAATGGCGGGATTTCTTATAAGATCCTTTAAACTGCATAGGCGATGCTTGAAGAGAGAACTCAATGGAACGGCCGCCAACGTACTTCACCTACAAATCAAATTTAAAATGCAACTCTACACTACAAATATGCTTCTATCTATATTAGTAAAACGAAGTTACGATTAACTCTCATAGGTAAATTACGTGATGCTTCTTTGACAGCATTACTTACATTATCACAGTGGACGGCGCACACACAAGCCACTACATATTGAATATAAAATGTTTGGCTATAGTGCTTTGCGATAGATCATGGAAGACTTACAGTGATCACAAAGTTGATAATGTCAAATTATATAATAGAAAGCGCAGGTCAATCTCTCTAGCACCGCTCTTATTGATCTATTCTGGGTCTAACAGAAGCCTCTCTCTTTAAATTATAATATAACTAATGACCCTCAGCCGATTTGTAAGCTGCTCAGCGCCAGATTTCCGCGTGGATTATCTGCAACCAGATATGCAACATGTGACACGAACAGCTATCGTCGATATGAAAATGAGGAATGGGACAACAACGTCGTTTTGCAAAAAAAGGACTAGCGACACGACGCGGAATCGTTGAAAAAAAAAAAGCCGATATACATATCTAGCAGCAGCTGGGCGTGGACAGGCCACAGAGGCAGCCGTCACCAATTACACAATTATTTTCCCGTGATATTTTCACCATAGCGTGCAGCATTCACACATACACATTGGTGCACGTTCGCTACTGCTTCCATTGCAAGTCCATTCCTTAAGTTCTGCGAAGAGTCCAGCATGCGGATGAAAACATAACAGTGTGTATGCCAATTGTGCATGGGGAAATGCAAACAATAGTTGCAGCTCTGAACTCTAGTGATAATCCTACTTCTGCAAAACAAAAAAAGGATCTTATGCAAAGCTCATTGCAGCTAAATCGTCGAGCATGAAAAATCTGAAGATGAATATTGTGGGCATTAGAACTAGAAGATATTTCAAGACGCAGTGGACTTGTGAGAATCTCTGCAACAATGGTTTGTCCACCATTAAAATGGCTAATAATAAGCTGACATTAATACTATTTCTCGAGTTATCACGATGACATAAATGAATAAGTAAGGCCTTCTGCTTTTGTACGCTGATCTGCAAAAGAAGCCATGTACGGAAGCGTTTGTGTAAAAGTTTAAGCCAGGAAGCATTGCGCGCTGAAGCCATTCGTGTAAAAAGGAAAGACTATTTTCCTTTCAAACCAGGAAGGGTAAACAGCCTCGGGAGCGAAACATCGGTGTTGTGGGATGGAAATCAGAATATAAAGCAAAGATAGTCAACAAATAAGTTGCTGTTGTAACAACTGATGCAATTCTAAAGGTTCCCTTATAAGATTAAGTATTATCTGAAAAAAAAGAAATATTTTTGAGGACAAGTCGGTATTACTGGTTGATCATAATCTCTCATTTATATGTGATTTCAGTAGAAAGATAAAAGGAAAGAAGCAATGTTGATTCTCGTGGTATATGTTACCACAACATAGTGGTAGCTATTCCAATATAGTTTATTTACCTTCTTAATGCACTCCAAGATAGAAAATTCAGAAACAGCAGGTTATTTACAGTGTCACTGTAACTGGAATATAGTGTGGCTTGCTTCTCATCGGCCCTTTTCTAAGTGATCGATGTAGCACCGGACGTATTTCTTCGCGTTATTCCTCACACCGTCGGTCACCACGAGTACTGTCTGGTTCTTTTCTTCTGCCTCCAAAATACTATGCGTCAACTAAAGCAAGATAAATAAATCACGGACATGGCTCGCTATCTCACCTTTCTCGCGACACGCTTGAATTCCTTGGGACACTTGAAGAGTTTCTTCCTGTATGGCTCCAGCAGGGATTGAACGACCTTCACGATATCTGCCTTGAACTTCATTCTCATCTCGTAGGAGTCAGCCGCGTTTGTGCTGGTGGAAGCCATCTGGAAATGGCTCTGTTTCTGAATGAACGACGCATGTTGGAACAAGGACTGGCCATGGTTGGAACTTGAGTGCACTTCTTCAGGAGTTTCCGGGGTTTCTTCTTCTGCCGGTGAGACGTTTACCAGTTCGAAGTCTTGGAATAATTCGCTCAGACGGGCATCGAGGTTTTGCACCGGTTTCCGTTGAGAAGCCTCCTCCTGCTCAATATACGCTGTCAAATAGGCGAGATACTAAATACCGGACTCAGTTCAGATGTAATGGACGGTAGCACTTACAGCTCGAATATTACTAAGCAGCTGTCGGGCGTGCTCCAAGTCCGTGGGACGCACCAAGAGAGCGGCCAATGCGGGAGTTTTTTCGATCATGGCCGGAGTAGGCAGAGCAGGCGCCGGAATGGATTCCTAAGCGTAAACAAATGAAGACAGTTCTAAACGTACTATCTCACCTCGGACCTTGCCACTTCTTCAGTGGGGCGCTGGTCCTGCGGCGTTAGGACCAGACTTTTTGGACCCACTTCTTTCTCTGACGTCTTAACCGTCTCCTCCAGCATTTTGGACTTGTTGCCAGTCCTCTCTACGCTGTAAGAGTGCATAGTATACCTGGACCTTTAATTTCAGTCCCCGGAAAATAGTTGGGCAATGTTCCCTTGTCAGTTCAAACACTTGGATTGAAACTTTTCCGTCGCACATACACACGAGATCATTAAAGTACCAAAGAAGAGACGCTGTGCGGTGCGCACCGCCGAGGCGCCTGAGACGGGCCGCGCTGAACATTGAAATACAGCCATAAAGCGGGATCACCTCCCTCCGTCGGATGCGTGCGAGGCAAAAGGGCAAAAGTCCATTTCCGAAGAGAGTGTGCTGATCAGATCAATCGATCCTCTTTCGGCCAGCTTCGCCATAGATGACCGATAGAGGATCGTAAACAATGACTCAAGGATCTGTCTATTGTTTCCTCGCACCGCGACTCTGGAACGCACGCTTTTTGACTTTTCTTTATCTTATGTCTGTCTTCTGGTCGATTGTGCTATCGCCAGAAAACCACTGCTACGTTACTTCTCCACGAGCAACGTTATTAAGTGGTGGCTGACATAGGGCAGTATTCTAGAAGTGGACAGTCCTATGCGTTAGCTCAAGATCGTGCTTCCGACCATAGCATGAAATATCTTATATTTGTAGCTTGGAACCGATTCAACGACTGGCCACATTTCTTTGAACAGACGACTTCAGCGCCGATCCTAGACAACATGAGTGACAAGACCAAACCTGTGGTGGTAAGCCTAACAAAAAAAGCGCAACCGTTTAGATACTCTTGTTTCAGGACAATGTCGTTCCTGTGGGAAGCGTGAGCTCGGCTCGAGTGGAAGCTGCTCCTGTCGAATCGGACCAAAGCCTGCCGGCCGAGCCTGTCGAAAAAAAGGAAACCGTAAGTGATTTTACCCATAGAACTGTAAAACTGCCGTTTTAGTTACGCTAAATCATTTTATTCTCTGGGTCACTGCTGACTGAATAATTGTTTGACTGATTGACATTGTGTGAGTGAGCCTTAGATAGTTACAAAGCTCAGTGAAAAATTCGTACTCCTTTATGCATTCTGCTTACAAGTAGATTAAACTAAAATTTAGTAGCTCAAACAGATTCGACAGGAGCAGCTTCCAGTCGAGTCGAGCCTGAAACTGGACGTGACTGAGTAGCTTTCTTTAAGCATCTTAATTTTTAAAAAGCTTGTTTACAAAGTCTTTTTGGAACAGCCTAGAATTATCTTTAGAAAGCACATCGTTTCAGGTGCCCGCACGTACTCGGAATCCGACGCGAGACAGCATGCCGGATGGCAGAGAAGATGTAAAGAGGGTAAGGAGAAGTTCGAACACATGTTGAATTCAAAAATGAGACTAACAGAATCATGTTTTAGTTTGTGAGAAATTCGCAGCCCCAAGGAGCACTCGATAGTCCCCAAATCTCAATGGCATCTGGCATCAATGGAATTACTGTCAAGGAATTATCGACCCCTTCGCAACATCGTGGCTTACAGCAGGTTGGACTTTTTATTTCTGTGGTTGATTTACTGTTTTGAAGATTCTATCGTTGTAGTCTCCAGAAATTAACACATGCACATCAGCGATAGCTGAATCACGCTCATGATAACAAATCAGTTAACTTTTTTATTATTTTCTTTGCTTTTAGGTCAAAAGGAAGGTGCCTGCATCGCCGTCTGACGTCGATAAAGATCGAAAGGTAATGTGCCGCAGACGTTTGACTTTTGACGACCTTTAATGAGAGTTAAATGATTTGACTTATGAGAAGGAAGTAACTGTGATCGCATTGTAGATTTATGGCCCATTTTATTTGCTTTATGATTGTGACTTGTTAGCTGATTACTCTTCTCAGTCATTAAATTACTGATTACTCTTCTCAGCCATTCTGCAATTTAGTTTCCTTCACATACTTGAATCCGAGAAGCGTTCATTGAAGGATTTTGCATCAATGTGTCCTCATGTTAAAAATATGATGAAGAAAAATATGATAACGAGTCTATTGAGTTTCTGCCTTATTTGCCTTATTAAAAGTACGACATGCTAGTACAATGGGAGTACAATGAGTGGTCAACTATTCACAAATACATTAGTGAATCAAATCAAATTTTTTGTTTGGCCTCTATAAAATTCACTTTTTCAGGACCATCAGCCATCAGCCCAAAAACCAGCAACCGTCAAGCCATCAGACCATCAACCCGAAAAGGAACCAGCAGCCAAGACAATCGATGATTCTTTCAAAAGCCTCCCTGAGAAGATCATCAAGGACATCATCGGCATTGTCCCGCCAACCGAAATGCAGCTTCTGACAGATATGGCTCAACTTACTGGACCATGGGGCAACCACGTCCGGAGTCTCGAATACATCTCCATGCCATACATCGCGTTCAAATTTCGCATATGTCGTTCGTCTTTCAGTCCGTCCGGAAACTTCAGGATCAGGGAAGTTCCGGAAGATGAACGCCGTACGGTGTTCATCGACGACTTTGCAATCACCAACCACGACAGCCTTGTAGATGTCCTGCCATATATCCCACAAATATGTGGCACATTAAACCTCCATTCCAGAGGGGGAGTTATTTCAAACGATATCATCAAGCAGCTCTACAAAAACACGCGGATCACAGGCCTTCGCATCGACCACAGCAACGGCGAGTGTGCCTCTGGCTGCAGTCGATTAACTAAAGAAGAGGTAAGCTTTTTGGCCCACCAGTTGCGCTCGCCCACACTGAGATCCCTGTCTATAGCCGGCAACATGCGCGCCGACAATTATCTAATGCAGTCATTTATCACTTTTGTTAGCAGTGAACAGTTTGAGTTCTTATCCGCGCTCGAAACAACGGCCCTGCCGTTTTCCATTGTGCGTGCATTTTGCGAGTCTTGGCAACGTCGGAACTTCATTCGACGTTGCCAAACACTGCGCGTAACAATTACATCTAAGGGGAGGGAGCAGGCATTCAAGTACTTTCGATCTTCCAATATTAATGCTCTTGACAGAACATACGAACACCCACTGTGTGACGATTGTCTTTTAAGAGTTGAGGTTCATAACCTAGAAGGAAACAGCTATTTCATTGTTGTCCAAACCACCGTTGGCAAGCCCGAAAAAATAATGTACAAACCCCCTTTGAAGAAACCGGAGAATTAGGATAATAGAAATATAAAGTAAAAAATAAAAAATATTTAAAAAATATATATATATTTGTTATATAAGGGGGTTTGTACATTATTTTTTCGGGCTCGTCGACGGTGGTTTGGACAACAATGAGATGGCTGTTTCCTTCTAGGATATAAACCTCAACTCTTAAAAGACAGTCGTCACACAGTGGGTATTCCCATGTTTTATTGAGAGCACCTTACGGGAGGACCCTCCCCTTAGAGGTAAGTACACCTAGAGGGCAGCGCGGATTTCGAATTTGAAGATGATAAATGACTGCATTAAATAATTGTCGGCGCGCATGTTGCCGGCTATAGATAAGAATCTCAGTGTGGGTGAGCGCAACTCGTGGGCCAAAAAGCTTACCTCTTCTTTAGTTAATCGACTGCAGCCAGAGGCATACTCGCCGTTGCTGTGGTCGATGCGAAGGCTTGTGATCCGCGTGTCTTTTGGAGCTTCCTGATGATGTCCCTTGGAATTGCACCTTCTTTGGGCTGGAGGTTCAATGTGCTATGTTTGTGGGATATTTTTGGAGAGACTGTTTTTCGTAGTGACTGAAAGACGAACGACACATTTTGCGCTACCTCTTGACCTCAAATGCTCTCCAAGCCTTTTGCCTGTTTGCTTATGTGTGCCCTCAACATGTACATATCTATTCTGTTTCCACTTATTTGTTGTAATGTTCCCAGTGTCTTGCTTATGTTTAAGAAGCAATTGAACATGAGCAATGTTCTCTAGCATTCTACTTTTTGTCCTCGTAGTGTCTGAGTGACGCCTATGTTAGGGTATTGTTGCTACAATGGCCGGTGCTAAAGTTTGGCTGGAAAGAAGTACTTTATGACTTTCAGGTTTAGATACACTTATTACCACACCAAAGAAACATTTTTACTAAATGGTTTGACAATGTTCAGTCTTCAAATGGGAACGCCGCGTCTTCATCCGCGGGAAAGAAGAAGGTCCGGAGCTACAGAGACTGAAGCTGCTCGGCTGCACCACAGAGCCGGGCATTGAAGACATGCCCTGGACAACTGGCATTCGGTGATTCCCATCGCGGTTGCAATTGCTAACGGTCATACAACGCAATAGATTTGAAATGAACGTAGATTTTACCAGCCAGAATACCGATAAATGCGTGTTTTTCCAAAAAGCTGTTCTTCTTCTGCCAACAACCGTCTGACCGTCAAGCTAAGTTTGCACTGGCGGATAACGCTGGTTGAAGTGCATCTTGTGTCTGGTGTTGCGCCTTGCACTCTTCTCTGCTTGATTGGAGAAAATAAGTTGTGAGATTGTGCGCGGAATTGAAGGTTTTGAACTAATGGTCTTTCATGAAAAAAAAAATATTGTGATGGGTCAGAGACGGTGTCTTGATGACCTGAATTCATCAAAGTTTTTTGGGGTTTTGATATTCTGCATCGCTCTGTGGTAAGAAGAGGGGATGAGGATTCTACTAGCGTTTCGCCATAACACCCTCTAGTGCGCTTGCAAGAAAACCGTACGAAGTGGAATCCTAAAACTGACATCTAACCAATCTGCCAATCTGAGTGAGTTACCTTTAAACGAATCCTTTAATACGGTTACAATTGTGATGTGCTGACTGACAGGATAACTCTTCTCCTTTGAGCAACAACATGGAACTCTACAGTGAATGCTAGTGTTGACTAACATTTCCTATGGCACTCTCTACGATGTATGCCCATAGTCGTAACAGTCGTTTTCACCAATACCGCTGAGCATCAGTGACGATGTCGAGCCTCCTTACAATTGTTTCGAGAGTATACTCAAATTTAAATCTAAAAGGACACATCCCTCGTGCTGCAGGCGAGCAGCGCACTTCAAATGGTCTTTGATGATCTCACCGACCGCGTGGAGCGAAAGTGAAGACAATGAATATAATGTCCGCAGGAATGACGCGAACTTTGTTCTCTCATCTCGATTAGGACGTGTCGAACGCTCTTTAATGCAGCGTGCACCCAGCGGAGAGCGGGCATTTCTCGACTAATCTCGGCTATCACGCCGGTTCATCATGTCATGGAACACAAAGATTGTCTGGCGCTCGGCGCAAAACAGGTCAAAGCCGCAAGTTTCATTGACAAGGTGTGCATGCAGCACGTAAGTTCAGTAAGATGACATTCAGCTTCGCAGGTCTCCAGCATGTACTGTAGTGTCAGCAATCATCATTGTCTTAGTGGTCACGTCACGTCAAAAGCGTTAATCGCTTCGCCTTTCTACGTGCGCGGACGCGCGCAAACTTCTGAGCCAAGTGGAGTGGAGACTTCCGAATCTCATTGTCTCTTTGTCGCATCTTCCTTTTTCGACTCTCGCGCGCGATCCGTTTTTTGCACAGAGAACGCACGCCACTTCTGTTCAAAAATCCACCGTTTCTACGGCGTCGAACACACCCCCTTTGCTCGCGCCCACGAACAAAGCGTCACCAACTATTTTGGGTGACTTTTAATTTGATTAGCGTACTTCTGGGTTCAAAGGTCCATTATAGGCAAAAAGATACAAAGGACAATAATGGGCAGAAAAGGACAGTAGAAACACGATCTTTGTTGGCTTTGCTTTCATGCTTCATTGATGTGCACTTCGCAAGGAGGAGTACGGTATGATTACTGTAACGATTAAAGGTTAATCGGCGAAATATTTGAGCGATTTTCCATCCGTGACACGTGACTACAAACGGGTTCTCTGTTGCGAGTGTGAACCGTTTTGGTTCCCAGTGGAAATGTGATGATCGGCTCTTCATGTGACGTCGTTGTGTCCAGCCACGGGATAATTTACGACTCACTGAATCCATAAGAGATTACGGGAAGAACGCAAAGAAACTGTTCTGAATAAATGGGAACGCGGTGCAATTTAGGAGATACTTAAGTGCTCTCCAAGAATTATGGCAAGCGGCTGCTGAAAGGGTCTTTATGCCATGTTCCGCAATATGCACGTAAAGTGCATAGATGTTTTCCAGGCTCAAAGTGTATGATTTCTGGCAGGAGAAGAGGAAACACTCATGATTTCTGAAAGTGGTACATTATTACTTGTGGTTAGCTTGTCAGATACGGTATACTGTGTAGAGTAAACATATGATGTTCCATGAGGGATATTATGACAGTGTTGCATACAGCACATGGTCGTTCAATGAGCACTGTCAATAAATCAGCAATACAGTAGTGATAACCGTCTTCTCGCATGTAACTTATTGTAACGCGGTTCCTATTCAAAATTTTGGCATACTTTATGGCAATTTGTACTACTTTTTAAGTCAAGACACAGAGAAGGTGAGGTCTATGATACAGAAGTAGGAAGAGAGTGAGCATATGAAGCTTCACATGCCTCCATATCTGAGCCATCGACAGATCTCTGATGGTCTTAAACGCCGATTGTGAGCAAAGTACAGTCATTCGGTGCAGATCTATGAAATGCGCAATTCTTTAGGAAAATTGTACCTGTCGGTAGCGACCGCAGCCATGAGACCACTCAGAGCCTGGTCAACCCAAGGTTCGAATAAGAATGTTCACTAACAACAGTATCCAAACTTTCTTTACGTAACCGAAAACAAAATTGGAACAGATGATTAAAGCAGAGGAAATTCCTGAAATAGCTCCTTCATCAACTGGCACGTTACACAGAAATTCTCATGTTTACTATAGTCTCTTTTACCGTAATCCTACGGAGCGCTAATATACTTATGGGCAAGGTGAACTTTGCGATAGATCCTGCAGATCCTACAACCGCTCAGTATTGCAGCCCTACACCACTTAGATTAGATAACTAAACGACCTACCGTATGAAGCCGCCCGTCTGTTCTCTCCGATACTGTAGGGTCTGTATTTCGTCTCGCATCGCAGTCTGAGAGAGGGTTCAGACAGATCAGTGAACTCTGTTGTCGCTGACGCTGTGCGGCAGATCTATGTCACCATTCTGACGAAAGAAAGCTGCATCTTTGTCTGCGCCATTAATCATCAAGCTCTAGCTTGACAACGTACAATTGAAACTGAATTTGAAACAATTGAAACAGTATAACCCCTGCAATTAGCAAAACGTTCAGAGTGAACGACATTCTTGCGAGACTGAGAAGGCGACCTCTTCGGAATTAGGTCTCTCCAGCAGTTTGTCAGATGTCCACAAGTTACGGTGAAAAAATGCCTCGCGCCTATCAAGTGTGAAGGGATATCGTTGCAAAAGAGGAAACGATCCTATCCACATGGTGTTCATATGAACGCCTCAAGTGCGACACTGCTGCGGTGGCGTGATCCGAGCGATACCCGTGTGAAAGGGCAAGGTGCAGCAGGAAAGTGCGAAACGTTACGGTAGAAATCCCTGCGCAAAAAATGTCGAAGAAATCATCTACTCTTGAGAGATTTGCGTCGCAGAGGAAGCGCGAAATTGACGTAAAACCCATGAACTCTGTCTGGTTTCAAAAGGGTTAAACGTTCCTTCGGTTCAACTGGAACGATTTGGGTTTGAGTGTGGCGATAAACAAGATACGAAAATGTGTATCTAAGCAGCAACAGTGCAAAGAACCTCATACAGCTGTTAAACAGTTTTATGTTGCTTTTCTGCGTCCCATTTTCGAGTTTTCGAGAAACATACTGAATTTTAATTAATGAAAGCCATCAAACAGTTTTTTTTAAATACTTTCAAAAACGCTAATTTCAACATAGGGTACTGTAATGGTTTCCTGTGACATCAGCTTTCCTGAATGATTCCATTCGAATGTGGATATTTATGGATGATATCTCCATTCTGATAAAGTTTCAGAACGCTGAAGTCTTTACCCTTAGCCTGTCACATATGTAAACAAAGAGATGCGAGGGATACGGTAGTAATTTAATTGACTTTCTGTCCCTGCATTGTGCATGCTCCCGAAAAAATAAATGAATGATTTAAGAACAGGGACAGTTAACGATCCAGGTTCCAACTGTGCAAAAATTAGCAAGAACTCCAAATGTCACAAACAAAAAAGCCGTTCCGAAACTGATCGATGACTGAAATGGTCTTGCATCTTCGTCACCGTCTCGCTTTGGTGTCAAGCACTGAAGAACCTTTTGCCTATTATTCAAATGTGCAGACAGCAGCAAATGCACTTTCAAAACTGCAGATTGCAAACGATTTCAACGAGAACATCGTATAGTGACTTTGCATGGTTGTCTCAATCGTGCTGGTGCTGAAAGGTCTTCTTTGAGCGAAGTAGTAAGATCCTGTGACTCAGATTTGTGTCCATTAGCACAGTATGATGTGCGACGTGCGTCCTCTACATATAGTGCATTCCCCAGTTAATTGAACACGGAATGGCGGAAACGTGCGTTCCATCAAATGAACGCGGTCACTTGAATAAAAGAGGCAGTTCTGTGAGTGTCAAAAAAGAGATAATGATTTCGTGGATTCAGTTCTTTACAGTGAAACAGTCAGTTACACTCTACAGGTTACAAAGGAGACTACGAGAAGAACAAAGGACCGGTGGACGATGCCGGGCAAGAAAGAACTTTTTCCGCAGTACTTTTCAAGAGTACAGACACGCGACGAGCTACAGTGTTGCGTGTGTTTTTCACGTTCAGCTGCCAGCCGCTTCTCGCGCGTCATCACTTATCATGATGCGCAATCGTCTCCACGCTGTCGACTCATGTGCATGCTGGGATAGGGCACAAATTGTTCTCTTTTGTCCTTTTTCACACGTTGACCGTCTCACGCCAACTTTCAACTTCATTAATCACCACGCCGGTCTAGCGTGCGTTTGTTTAAACTCAGCACGGTAGTGTAGGCAAAGGGCAGCACCGGACGCAGTGGCGAAGCGTCTCCGGACAGCTCCTCGAACAAGGAACCCGCATCCATGCGGCGATGACGCCCGTCGATGAAAGGTCGGAGGGTACGATCACGTTAAAAATTTTGATCCGCGAACCACTCCCGACGTAGCCGGCGGCGCTCCGCGCTCTCCTTTTGTTGCAAAGTGTGTGGCTCGCACGTACACATTGCGCGCACCTCGTCGGAGCATCCTCGCGTTGTCGTCGCCGGCGATAATACGCGGCCAACGAGAGCGAAAGAAGGGCACCGGAGATGGACAGGGTACACTATGGCGGGGTGCACAAATTTCCAGGAGCTACCGTAGCCGCCGAACGACGAGACGAACGAAAGAGCGATAATAACCCTGGCTGACAGACAGACGACTGACAAAGGCGAATCTAGTGCGCACACGCACTGGGCACGTGCACCTACCGTAATCCAGGGCAAAACCAACAAAAGCAGCCGAGGGCTAATGTCGCAACATCCAGCGTGCCTTTTGCGCTTTTCCGGATAAAGAAGCGCGTGTGATTAATGACGACTTTTTGCACTAGGAAGAGGGTTATCAGTGTGCGCGCAAGTACATGCGCGACCAAAAAGTTACCCGGCTGAAGCACCGCCCGCCATATGCACCCCATACAATATGTTTATTTTGCGAACCGGTTTCTGCGCGCGCCGATATCCCAGGATCGCGATGGGTATATATCTGGATGCGGCCTTCGGTAATCAGCTCAGTGTTTCATCTCCTTCTACTGAACATCTGCGCAAGTGAACATGGTCTCCGCCAGGGGTTCCCTTCTGTTGGGCGTACTCGTCGCTTGTAACGGTAGTTGCCTCGCCGCACACTGCCTTCTTATCCGTTTTTTCGTTTAGTGCTCTTGGTCCAATGTGCACTAAATCTGCACGTGAATGAGAAGGATTTCCAAAAACGCTACTACAATGGAAAGGCTCTGGATGTTCCGCTTGGCGAGGAAGGTACTGAAGAACTTCATGGTCATTGGGTTGACCAGGCTCTGAGTGGTCTCATGGCTGCGGTCGCTACCGACAGGTACAACTATTCATCCATATTCCTCTAGCTACAACGAATGTTCTTTCAGGGCTGAGAAAATCGCTAAGCGTGACGCGGAAGAACTCTATTCATGCTCTAAAAAGGCTAAAGATATTCATCAACATGCCAAATGTGTGTCCAAGTTGCTTGAAGTTCCTCAGCACAAGGAGGCGAAGGTGACGCATGTTGAGGCGGCTAAGCCCACGGAAGAAGAGAAGGTCGAATGGGTGAGCGGTATGGCCGTTGCTCGAGCTCGTCGCAGTGCTGGACCCATCCGTGTCGTCACGAAGGACTCATACAACCTTCCTGATGGTCAAGAAAAGTCGCCATTGATGATGGTCGCCAAGCACCTCACCAAGAGTATCCGCAAGATCAAGAAGAAGAAGGGAGAAGAAACGTGAGTTCTGGAACCATATAATGCTTTGCTCATTTCTATTTCATTTTTACGCACCAATTGCGACCTTCAGAAAAGCACACATGTGCTTCGAAGATACAAAAGCTAGCATTTTGAAATCCTCAACAACGATTTCCTCATCCTTACAACATTTGTTCAAACTAACAATTAATGTTTCAGCTGGCAACAGACTCTACACAAGATCAAGGAGCTGGATGTTAAGAACAAGGAAGAAGAAAAGAAACGTGACGCTCTGAAGAAACGCCTGCGCGCCATGATTGAGGCAATGCCCGCTAACGTAGACACTACGCAGAAGCAGCAAGCCATCAAGCAAATCGAAGAATTGGAAGCGCACAAAGACCTGACCAAAGGTGACGCAGCCAAGAAGGAAGCTATCAAGGTCCCGATGCAGCTCATCCGAGACGCCGTGAAGATTGGATTGCAGTTGGCCGGAGAGGACGTGTCCAACTTCGAGAACAAAACTATTAAAATGGCTTCGCCGCGATTCCTGAGCGTTATGCCCGAGGAGGATTCTGGTGAAATAGTAAGTTAATATATGACCGAGTACGGTAAACAACAATAATCATTCAGGTCAGACTGATTTCGCCATCGTTGTTCAGTCTGCACGAAGGAAGTGATCCGGTTGAGAAGGTTCTCAGTCTTCCCGGCCTTTTCAAGCGCCTGAACGTCGGGGGCCAGGAAGAATGGATGGACTTCATCATCGAGATGTCCGGTGTCGGCGATAGAGTTGACGAAATGCTTAAGGACGAAGATCCCAAAACTAAGCGCGCCAAGGAGTTGCTTGGAGACAATGGCCAGCCTCTTTATTTCACCAAGGAAAACGTGACAGAGCTTTATGGCGAAGGTGAAACAAAGAAGGTCGAAACTTTTGAACAACTCGATAAGAGTTACAGCAAAGACCAGGTAAGAAACAGATTTTATAATAGATATCGCCGAGGATGAATTTTGCTTCAAACCCAATTCACACTTTTTTTACCTCTTGATAAACATCAACTTATAGATTGCCGATCTTGACAAGCGCGGTTTCACTTTCCTCAGCGACAATCAGCTCGACATGGTGTACGGTGATGACTCCCCATACAAGAGCGACAACCTCCTCCAAGGCTTCAAGAACATCAGCAAGGAAAAGCAGCTTGATTTTATCATTGAGAAGTAAGCAAACAGTTTAGCAAATTCAAGATTTCAACTTGAAATTTCAGCATCCACGCCCTTGCCACCCTCAAACCCGACAGCTACCGCCAAAACCGTACCAAGCGTCAAATTGTCGGCGCACCCTTCATCAATACTCCGCTTACCTTCGCCGGAGCGGCCCTCTCACAGCCCGTGACCCTGTCTCCCCTGGTCCTCTCGCCCATCACCCTTTCGCCTGCCGTGCTTGGACCCATCACCTTGAGTCCTTGGGTGTTCATTCCTCTCGTTCTCAGTCCTCGTGTCCTCTCGCCTCTGATTCTGTCTCCTCTGGTCGGTTCACCCATCATCCTATCACCACTCGTTCTCCATCCTCTCATCCTTGTTCCCGGAGTCATGAATCCGTTCGTCCTCTCTCCCTTCGTTCTATCGCCGTTCATCCTTTCGCCTCAGGCTCTCACTCCTGTCATCTTGTCGCCATTCGCATTGTCGCCCCTCATCCTCTCCCCTATGGTTCTTTCTCCTCTGATCCTCAGTCCCTTCGTTCTTTCACCCATCATCCTGTCACCTCAGTTGCTCTTCGCCGTCGTCCTCAGTCCCTACGCGTTGTCTCCTCTTATTGAAAGTAAGCTCATTGCTAGTGAGGTCGTCCTTTCGCCTAGCTGGCTCAGTTGAGTGATTTTAGGTTTTATGATATGCTATTTATTCTTAATTTATTGTCAAAGAAGCAAAGCAGTGTTCTGCCCCTAATAACTATAAACGTCCAGAAATAAACCTCTTCTAAAAATTCCGCGCAATAACACCGGAACATACAAGTCCTCCAGGAATGATTGCTGTTGAGTTCCTCGGTGAAACACAAGCAGTGAGGACACATGCCAATACAGACACAAAGATCTGAGTGGAAGAATGACGTGATAGAAGAACCACAAAATAACTTTGTTCCAACCATCAGATCTTCAATCCCAAGGTCGACGTCGTTTCTCCTCGGAACCTCTCGTACATGACATATATACATGATACGTGGTCTATATTGATACAGCTTCTTCACGAATAATTCGCCGGCCTTGAGCGACCTAATCTGGAGGGTAGGTTCCTCTTTCCGATAATCAAATACGCCGCATATTCAGCACTCAAACATCCCATTACAGCCGGATTACGTTTAAATCATAATGGACCTGGAAGACAATTCGGATTCTAGACCCCCTTTGCCTGTCTTTCAAGTTCATAGAATGGATAGCACTAAATTACTCAATGGAATGACAATATGTAATAATCGAAGTATCATTAAACCTTAGTGATGGTAGTCTTGCCTCCAATTGTTTCCAGCTTCAAGAGGGAACCACTTTCTGGGCGCTCAGCCTCACTGACGGTCCATTTATGGAAGGACTCCGCAATGAACTCTAGTGGAGTCCACCTAAAACAACGAATTGAGTTTTGCATAGAAAATGTATTCATACGTCGAAAAATCAGCTTTGGGCATCCACTTGCGGTTCATGGGAGTGTCAAGCGTGACGGGAAGAATAGCCAGCGAACAGGTACCATTGGGCAGACCAGACGCTTTGCCAGCAAGACTTCTCGTAAGTTGTTGAACAGCCGCTTTTGCCATTCCATATCCTATCATGCCGGGAGTTCCATCGAGGGCAGGGGCAGCACCTGTCAACTGGATCAGACCATTTTCCTTCAAATGCTCAGCGGCGATGCGAGCTGAAATCGCCGAGCTCCAAACGCTTTGTTTCCACATCAGGTCAGCATTCTTAATCATATCTGCGCTGCTTGCATTTCCTCCAGCCCATCCACCGGCGACGCAGAGCACTGCGTCAAGCTTCTCTGACCCAATGGTTGACTTTACTCTGAAGTAAGACACGCTTAAGATGTTGGCCAGCAAAGCACTGCGTACCCCGAAAGAATCGACTGCTCCTGCTGTTCCCATGTTGTCGCCGGATCCACGGTGATGCATGCATCAGCCTTCTCGTTCTTCCTGAGGTCGATACTAATGGTCCACTAAACAAGCTTCCATACTTATGATGCACTAGATGGGTAAACTCACAAATTGGTTCGCTTTGAAGAAGTCGACCACAGCAGCTCCGAGAGCACCATTTCCACCATAAACCAGTACGCGTCCGGCAAACATCCTCTGAAATAGAAGTGTATGGATAAATTCTTGACAAGCCTGAGGTTAAATGGCAACTGTACAACCATGCAACGAACGGGAAAATGCAAAAGGCACGGTAAACAACTTACACTGTAATGCCTACAAACAATCTGAGAAACGACCGCGAGCTGCATCTGGCTAAAAGATTAGTAGTAGACGTCAAGTCAAAAATAATGCTCGGGTAAGTATAAATACGCGACTGCTGTGCATGAAGAGAAATAATTGGCGTCTGCGGCCGAAGGAAATGCACGGGAAAGACCTTCACGCAAAGATAGATCTGCGCAGAATGGGTATTGATTGTGAAACCCGTTACTCCCACTTTATTTTCCTATTACAGCAAACGGAGAATATCAGCAGTAAACAACGCCTGCTTTTCCATGTGCAACCAGAGACTGTGGTTTCACTTCTGACCGTCGCCAGAGTATAAATACCGTTCTGACGAAGCGAATGAACATCGTAAATCACTGTCGTAATCAGCTGCGCTGATGCAGATCAAACAGTAAAAAGAGGAATGCGCGATTGGAAGGCATGTAGCATATGAATAATTCGATCACAATTATGCACGGAGATTGTAGTGATCAGATCTCTAGAATAGACAAGACAATACAGAAAGATGATAAAACGGAAGTACCGACCATAGGTTACAAAGGTGAAAGAAAAGTAGCTTTACAAAGTAGAACTTGTTATTTAAGTGTAGCCTGTCCACCTTTTTTTGCGAGGTGCAAGTCTACATATGTTGAGGCCTCAATTGGTCCATCTTGTTCAGTACATTCAACAACCCTTCACTCATTCACGAGATGTCGATCTGAAGAAGGAAGCGAAGAGACCGAACTGATGAACTATCCAAACGTTGATCAGCTTGTCTCCGTTGATTTGCGATAGCCAAATTTCTGTGAAAAGCGCTTCTACATGAATTCCGTGCTTCACCTTACGACGATTTTTATGAAAACAAGATGAACATATTTCAGGAGTATTTTACGTTGTTATATAGCCGTTTTTGTAGCGCCAAAAGCGACTACTACGCCATTTTTCTAGACTGCTTATTATTTTTTTCTAAGCTGCCCGTGAACTTTTGTGTGTGTTGTAGGCTGCCCATGATCCCTTCACTGTTTCGTTATAATAATCGCGATCCTGGGAAAGGATTTTTTACATGCAAATTATTGTGATATCTTACTTCGTGTTTTTCATTACAGGACTTGGCCAAGGCAGCAGGGCAACACAATGCGCTGCCACTATGAGGTGCTGGAAATTGAGCGCGATGCTAACGATGATCAGATAAAAAAGGCGTATCGTAAACTCGCGCTCAAGTGGCATCCTGACAAGAATCCAGACCGTGTTGAGGAATGCACTCAATATTTTGCACTCCTCCAACAAGCACACGAAGTGCTGAGTGACCCACACGAACGAGCCTTCTACGATCGTTATCGTGAAAATATTCTGACCGGAGGCGCTGATGGAGACTTGAAGGATGAAGGCATTGATCTATTCGGATATTTTACGTCTTCTTGCTACTCTGGATTTGGCGACGACAAGAAAGGGTTTTACACCGTATATCGACAACTATTTGAACAGTTGGCGTCTGAGGATTATGAGTACATGGATAACTCGACTGACCACTGCTATCCGACGTTTGGAAATTCAACGAGCGACTACGAAGAGGTTTGTCGATATTCTTTGTTAGAATTAGAAATGATCCGTAGCTGGCATAACGGGTTGCCTTTGTTCTATTTTTCCGGTAGGCGATCGAAATATGGCAACTATTTAGTCACAATTGAGATGTTGACCATTGCTGTTTTAGGTAGTATCACACTTCTATGGATTCTGGATGGATTTTTCAACGGTGCGATCGTTCGCTTGGCTAGATGAGCATGATATCCGCCAGGCTCCAAATGCCAAGTACGCGAAGATGATGGAAAAGGAAAACAAGAAATTGCGTGATGTTGGCAAGAAACAGCGTAACGAGCAGATCCGAGAACTTGTGCAGTTCGTACGCAAGCGAGACAAGCGTGTGATTGCATACCGACAAGTTCTAGAAGAACGTCGCCGGGAGCAGGAAAACAAAGCAGAGGAAAATCGCAAACGACAAATTCGACAGCGACTTGAGTAAGATTGTGTTACTCCTATGAGTGTTAGTAAGATAATTTAGAGACCTGCAGAACTATAAGGAAAACGATAAACACAAGGAAGATCATTTACAAGATTTGCGTGAGATTGAAGAAGCACTGGATGCTGAGTATGGAGGCATTAGTGGCGATTCTGATGAAGATATCTTGGATCCGGAAGATGATTTGTATTGTGTTGCTTGTGAAAAAGCGTTCAAAAACTTGTAAGTGTAATGTGTTTTGTTTGTGTTGATAACAAATGACGTATTTGCAGGAAGTCAAAAGAAAACCACGATAAGTCAAAGAAGCACCGTGAGAACCTGGCTCTCTTGAGGAAGCACATGCTTGAAGAAGACGCTGAGCTCTTGTTCGATACGACTACAGCAGACCTACTTGATGAAAACGAAGAAAGTGTAATCCCGCAAAATACTGGCGGGAAGCGTTCGAAAAAGCAAAAGAAGAAAGATAAGCGTCAGAAAGCCTTAGAGGAAGATGACGAAAAAGAAATTCCCCCTCAGTGCAGCGACCCGGCTACAGATTTACTTGAAACGGAGATATGCAAGTTAACCGAAGAAACTGCAAATTTAGAAGGTAACGTTGGTCAATCTAAAAAATCGTGATCGTTCTTCTTAGTTGATCAAGTAAAACCGAAGAAGCCGAGGAGGAAAAACAAGGATACTTTAAAGGAAGACGACGGAGCTCCAACTGGTCCCAAAGAAGCCTTCTGTGACGCGTGCAGAGAAAAATTTGAATCTAGAAGTCGCCTTTTTGCACACTTAAAAGAAACGGGACATGCTACATTGAAAACAGGTACTCCTGCTCCTGCGAAGAAAGGGAAGAAGAAGAAGTGTTGATTGCCTTCTTTTTATTATTGTTATTGTTGTTGGCGATAGATCATGTTCCATTGTTAGTAACGGACGGAGGGCACAATAATCAATAGCGTATGCTGGTTGAAATTGCGCCTCAATGCTCGGTTTGAGTTCTGATTGAGTCGTTCGGGGAACGCTAAACGGAACCCTTCTGAAGACAGACCAAGGGCTTCCGCTTTCCTCCAACACGTGGCTCCTCCGAGATACTGCCAATGTATCACCCTCGCATCTTCCAAAAGTGGATGGCATCTGTACACCTTCACAACGAATTGGCAGCCTTTTTATGTTCATTGGTCCTAGCTCAATGTGAAAATTCATTAAAACAAAACAAACGGCAGAACAGGACCGCAACAATTCTTGAACATACAAGATCAAACGGAAAACAAGGCGACAACATAAAGCAAATAGGGACGATTTAGAATAAAACAAAGCCGAAGCAAAGCGCAATGGTGTGCGCGGATAACCACCGTCCTTAATGGCATTCGTCACCGCCTCGAGGCTCAACCTTGTCCAGCTTGATGAGATCGTCGATACGGAGGATAGTAATAGCGGCCTCAGTGGCGAACTTCAAGCTCTTCACTTTGCTGATGAGAGGCTCCAATACGCCAGCGCTTTTCCTGTCAGCGACAGTACCCTTGATCAGATCCAAACCGGCGAACTTGTATTTCGGATCTTGGTTGGCAAGAGCATGGAACGAGCGCAATTTTCCGCACAACGTAATGCTGTCTTTGGCCGCGTTCTTTGCCAAAGTCTTCGGGATGATAAGTAACGCATCAGCGAAAGCTGCCACAGGCAGCTGTTCTCGGCTGGCCTAAAAAGTTAAGTTTTATGGGATGGGTGATGACCTATCAATACCAAACTGGTGGCGAAGGCCTCAAGATAGACGTTGAGAGCGACTTCCACAGCGCCACCGCCGCACACGACGCTTTTGCTTTCAAGCACTCGACGACAGACACACAGGGCGTCATGTACCGAACGTTCCATCTCGTCAAGCATAACGTCATTGGCACCACTAAAAACATAGTTAAGAACGTAACATTGGATGATGCCGCACCGTAAGATGATCGACGCAGCAGTTCGAGCACCGGTCTTCTTGATGAAAATCAGTTCATCGTCAGAAATGCGTTCCTGGACGATTTCCTCGCAGGTTCCAAGCATGGAAGCTTCGAAGCTCTCATCACCCTCGAGGTTTGCCAGCGAAGATATGAGGGCCGCACCGGTGGCTTTGGCAATTCTCTTCAGATCAACCTTCTTGCATCTTCTGACGGCCATAGCGCCGACTTCAACAAACTGTTTGAGGCACAAGTCATCAATGCCACCAGTAGTGAGCACAACATTCGCTCCAGCCTTCAAGATTTTGTCGATACGACGCTTGACGATGTCCATTTCCCTACAAGTCGTTCGTGAAGATACAAAAACATACGTTAGCCTTCAATCGCGCTATTCTTTTAATGATTTTTTTTTTAAACGAATTTTTTAAGGGATCGTGCATTTTGGAATATTCTTAAAAAATATTCAGAAGGCGATTTTCTATCTTGGAAAAAAAGAAAATGTGAATGCGATGAACTTTTTGCTTTAAAATTTTTGCAGCATCTCAATCTCAATTTTGGCAGAAAGGGAAATAACTTATAGAAAAAGGCTGTTGGTCAGCTTGCACTTACTCTCGGCGAATAGCTTCAAGCTTCTCTGGATCTTCAACAACAACAGAGATTCCTAAATGCATCTTGGCCTTCTGGAGTGAGAAATCAAGGCAGGCAATCTTAGGGTTGAAAATCTTGCGGGGCATAGCTAAAATTTCGTTTTACTTTATCGTGCAGGACAAAAGTGAATTACCTTCACTGGCCACGGTACAATTCAGTGCATATCCTTCGATGAGCATACTTTCACTGGCAGACTTTCCATGGGCTTTGAGCACATTCACAGCCTTTATGGGGTAAATGACTTTTCCGGAAGGATCGACTGTCTTCACCAACTCTGCGGCTTTGACAACCATCTCGGAGAAGAAGTCTGCATTTCTGAAAAAGGAACTCTAATCTCGTTTTGCAACCGACCACAACTCACGATCCAATGATTTTTGACGACATGGACGTACGTGCGGCTCCCATGATGGATTCCTGACCAAGCTCCTCCGTGGGGATGGAGAGGTTCTTCTCAAGATAACGGATAGCTTCTTTACAAGCTAGACGGTAGCCGTTGATGACAGTGGTGGGATGAAGCTTATCCTTGACTAACTGATCGGCAGCCTTCAACAGCTCCGCAGCGATGATGACGACGGAGGTGGTGCCATCTCCAACTTCCTCGTCTTGTAACTGTGCCAGTTCGACGAGCACCTTGCCGGCTGGGTGCTCAACTTCGAGCTGCTTCAAAATTGTTGCTCCATCGTTGGTGATGGTCACATCTCCGACGTCGTCGACGAGCATCTTATCAAGCCCGACGGGGCCCAGTGAGGACTTCACGATGCCGGCGATAGCACAGGCAGCAGAAACTAAAACAAAATACTTGGAAATAGTTATACGAAATAGTTTGTTTGGTTGTTTGGATTGGACCTATACTACGCAATCTTAAAGATATTTCTTTCTGACTGCTGACTCTGACTACGTCTTGGTCAGCAGAAGATACCTGATGGCACTCAAAGTGTTACCAAATATATCAGTTTTAAATTAAATTGTTTTTAAATTTACCGTTCTGTGTGCGGATAGAATCTCCAGAACTTCTGGTTCCCATCAAGGCCAGGAGAGCTTCACCGGCGGTCGCCATATTGATCTCTGAAAAACGTCAAGCACATAATATTCAAGAACTACAACATATTCGCGCCCGCAACTACTTAGCATGCGTAAAACGTTGCAACCCGAACATTGGGAAATCGGCATTGTCCGCGGCGCGGTGCGGAGAAGCAAGAAATCGAACATTCGAGACGAGTTCAAATGCATTCATACAGTCTGCATACTTTCGCGCCAGGACCATTATGACCGGGTTGCACTCTCACCCTCCACCGCGAGGAAATTTCTGGAAGGAGGAACGGTTAGTGCGGGTGGCCGACCGTTCTGCTGCAGAAGAAGGGTGTGATGTAGTAAATTATTGCAGACAATATGATACAGACAGCATCGGGGTTGCAGGGGAGCACTTCTTCATAGACTTTGCGATATCTTTACATGGTATATAGGAGCTTCTAGCCCTTTCTTTCCTCGGAGAAATACCTCAGTGTCCAACATATTGTTCTGGCAGAATAACACGCAAAGTCACCAGTTCCGGCCATTGCGCCATAAAGATCGCCGCCATCGTCTAGAAATGATTGTCTACTGCGCAACACTTGATCAAAGTGTTCGGCCTTTAGTATCTCACTCAGTCTTGCAATTGCTAACCAGGAAGCATTTAGAAGTGAGCAACTTAGATCGCGGCTACGCGCGATGTGTAAGTAGTTAAATTCGACTGTATGCGGGTGCGGCAAGAAATACTTGCTAATGTTTGGTAGAAGTGGAGAAACAAGAAGCTCAAAATGGCGAAAAAGTGATGAAATTTAACGTTGCATACACATGCTTTATTGAGCACCTCATCTTCAGGAAAAGTATTCCTCCATGACGGCGTCCACCATCTCCTTAAGATCACGTCACAAATTACTGAATGAAAGAGGCCTGTTTTTGTAAAGTTGTGCTTCCGGAAAAGGCCATAATATGGAGGAAGGGCATAAGTTGATTTGATTGTTCAACTTCCCTTCAACAGCATCTTCCAAAACCTGTTGAAAAGGTCTTATATCTTCCATCCGCTAAGCCCACCAGTCAAGTTCATCCCTATTACGTAACGGTTACGTTCAAACGAGCGGTCCGTAAGCGAAACCCATCGGTCAACACGCAAGCGGCAATTGCATTTTTGCCGCGGGCTAGACTGAAGAATTTCTGGTTTTGAGAATGACGAGCGCGTTGCCTAATTCTACCTTTCCCTTCCGCCGTCATCGCCCGTTGTAGAATGCGCCGCTGCTGCTTGCTCATCTTTGCCTTGCTCGTCCACTTTACCATCTTGTCGACGGCACATTTAAGTACCGTTGACTTGCTGAAATTCCTCTGTTGACTCTTAAATTTAGATATTCGTAAAAGGAGAGATGTAGTCGCTGCTGTTTGCAAAAGGCGACCAGAACTACCGTATTGCCGCGCCAGTAGAGGTCCAGCAGAACCGGTGGCTCCTCTAGGGGTTGGTGTATCAGAACCGTTTCCGATGGGGGTGCCCGAAATGGGGAAACCTGCAGAGAAAGTTAAGAACCCCTTTGAAGATATCAACGAGAGAAATTCTACAAAGTAAGTCTCTGTTTTATTTGTTTTTCACTAACTTCTCTACAGTGATTTAAGATTCCGAAAGTTATGAAATAGATGCCGCGTTTTTCAAAATTTAGCTTCAATCTTGAAGAGTTGGGTGGACATAATTCAAGCACACGAAGAAGCATGTTTTGAAAAATGTTGGCTGATGTAGACACTTTCTTTCAACACTGTCCTTCAATGTACGAGCAAACCTGTCCATGGCGAACATTTCTTCATTATTTTGCCGCTGTTAACGATATTGAACTTTGCCAAAAGCAGTAAACAGAAAACCTTGCTGAACTTATCACGTACTATAACGTTACTGAGCCATCTGTACAAAATCGTGTTATGGACCGACAACCTCGCTCTCATAACATCTATAGAAATCGAAACTATAAGCTACTCCGTTCTTTCAACAGCTTGTAGATTTTTTTCCAGTGAGACATGCTATTTAGAAAACCAACGACTCCAAAAATAGTGCTCGACTCCAAAAACGAAGAGGAACTCGCGAATATTAAGGTAGTCGACCACCACCCGTGGACATCCGGTAACAATTGGGGATTCGAAAATGAAGCCCGTGATCAGAAACGACCATCCAAGGTGCCGTCTCCCTCTGATAGCGTTGTTAACCCCTTTGCCATACATCGTGCTCTATAGCTCTCGCCACACAATAAACCTCGTTAGATGGTCGATGTCTAGATTGCCGCCGACTCGCCGACATATGTACCCAAAACGAGTAAGAAGCTTCAGCAGATCTACGACTCGCTCTATTGGGTTCCCCGAGAAGTAGCCGTGCCCGCCAACGTCGTCATCCCCACTGAAGACCCAAATCATAGCGGTCTTTTAAAAGACATTGGCAGCATCGATGTCGGTTTCAACTTTGCTGTTCCTTCATATCCTGGCAACGATCCGGTCAGCGTCGGCGCGAAGGTACATCGCCTTCCGGTCTCTGAGAACTAACACTCGTCGTCGTAGGTGGGCGTTGGCTTCGGAGCGAGCGGGAAAGCAGGAAAGCTACCGCCTTATCTTGGATTCCCTCCGCAGGGTGAAGAAGTCAGTCTGAACGATTACGACGGAAATAAGCTGCTGATAGTTCCGGACAAGGCGCAAAAGGTTGCACAGCTTCTCCGGCTCGGCATTCTGAAGCCGGTTAGCTATGCTGCGGCAAAGCAGCTGGTAGGAGTGAACACGGGTATTGGTATCGGTCATCCAGGGGGCAAATGATTCACCACATGTGACTCACATCGCGCATATCAGTTGTTGTACATTAAAGTGATCTGTTTCATTATATGTGTATTCGCAAACTTTCTTGGTACAGCGGTTGCAGGAAACGTTAGGAGATTCTCCGAACCACTTAGTAATGGAGCTTTTTATATTCCTGCAAATTTTCGGTAATGCAAACAAGAACGTCGAAGGTAACAAAACAATAATTGTTTTAATATGTTATGCGTTGTTTCGGTCCTGCGCTTCCTCTCTTAAAATTGCTTTGCTTACAAGTGTAATCGTGGATGGTAAAAACCTGTCCGCCGTTAAAGTTGACCCGAGCTTTATTGATATGTGATACAGCACGCTAATATTTAGAAGACGGCATCAGTTCTCTGGCATTTCATAGCCCTTCTGATTGCAGCGGTCTTCCGAACAATAGCAGTTCGTTATACGGTTTCTCTCTGTAAAGCAGCCATCTCGCTTTTCAGTGCTTGAGCATCCTCCATCGACTCTCTCTGACGATCCATCTAAAGAGCAAACATATAGATTGTTAACCATGAACAAGCGTTTTGAACCCTAACCGGACCCCTTTAATATGATGACCTTTATCTCATAAATATTTCGTGACTATTTCTATTGTTTAATTGCCTTACTGAATGTTTTAAAACTTTACGATTTTCTCAAAACTTCATGATTTTCTTTTTCGAAAACTGACCGTTCTTCTGCCTGAATCGGTACACGCATCCATTGTCGCACTCAACAATAATCGTAAACTGTCCGTTTGAGTATTTAAAGCACTCGGTGTCGGCTACAACATCGACACAGAGAAGAAGTAAAATGAAGAAGCAGAGCGATTCAGATTGGCGCATTTCCAGGTGGCTAACGTAGCGGAAGTGGAAGTGATGAAGCCGGTTCTTGCGCAGTCTGTCGCACTGGCGGCCCGCGCCATCGTCATCCGGCCTGCTGTTCTGTTTGATTGTTCGAAGAGACCTCGGAGAGATCAGCGCGAGTTCGCACTGACAATTCGAATGGGTTAACATTGCGCCACATCAAAGACACACTCGCTGTTTACTAATAATCATAAAAGATATTGTAGACAATGAAAGGACTTTTTCAGTAGGCCATTGAGCAAATTGGGAACTTTCAAGAGCAACACTTGGAGTATGGACAACGCGAGAATGACCCGATGTGCTGAAATTAGCTTATCATGATTGATTGCTTATGCTCTGCAAAGATTTGCCTTTGCAAAAGAGAATTTCGCAAAGTTCGAAGGGATCCTGCTCCAACGAAAAATCGGAATTCGGTTCCCGGAAGAGCTCTGAAAAAATCGTCATTTTGGTGTGTACAAGGATCTAATGTGTACCTCTACCTAACAATTACCTTTTATGAGCCATTACTCTTCAGGTCAGAACGGTGGATACAACCGTGCAGTCGATCCTTCTATCGCCGATCTCATAAAACAGCGACGTAAAATGTGACATTTGACACAGTTTCTACGTGTTCGCTTACCCTGCTACCAAAGTGGTCACTCGTCTCCATTCGGTTCTTTGCCTCCCGATATGGACCTCAGCCGACTGTTTATATTTGTCGTGGTCGTATTCGTTATCTCCCTTGAGCTAACTGAAGCAAGACGCGACGGAAATCAGAAATTCAAAGTGTGCTGCGCACGACAGAAGAAGGCGGATAAGGAGTGCAAAAGAGCGTTCTGCGACTTCAACAAACTCTCTCAGGATAATGTTTGTATTTTTATGTTATTTTTAATGATTATTTGTGGAGTTGTCGGAAAATGCTTGAAAGATTAAGCATAGGTGGATTATATGACATGATAGGATATCCAAAAACTGCGGGAATAACGTACCGTTTCGTACCTTATATTGATATAATACCCTTTGGTCATAATGTTAAAGTTACACCTTGCAATACTATTTGATCTAAAATATTATTTCTTATTACGTCGATTTTCCTGTTCAGATCAGTTTCTTCCTAAACATGTGCTCTCCTCGGGGTTCGACAATCAAGGACATGTGGGATTGTGCCAGTTCTCACCACGACCACACCGAGTGTTGCAAGAAGAAGTAAGTCTATTCTCTTGGTTGCTGTTGACTGCTTCTTTCAATTTCAGCAAAGTGATCCCTGAGTGCATGCGCTACTGCAAAGCGGACGACCCGGTAACCACGGACTACAAGTACCTGTTCTGCATCCAGTCCTTCAACGGAATCCGCGACTGCTTCCGCAGTCATCTCGACACTCACGCCAACATTTTCGGTGATAATTAAATTATTTTGACCTTTATGTCTGTACGCAGTGCTATGCACGTTCGTATCTGAATAATTCATTAATTTCGATGCCATTCGCCGCGTCATATGGAGGTGTAATGCTGAAAATGGAAGCAGTTCATGAACCTTGGAACAGCTTTTCTCCAGCACCATTAGGGATTCTTGAGCGAAATTGTAAGTATGCGCCTACATAGTGCTAATGGACTTTATAGCCAACGAACGTTACTTTGCAGTAGGCACGTCAGTTTACAGGAGCACTTTATTTTGCATGCTCATACCAAGTCAGTGTCTGTAGTTTAGTGCTTCTGCGAGGCGAGGATAGATGTACATCTCATAAACAATATACATCTAAACCTCTAAGAAGAGCGCCGCATAACAAAAACCGGTTACAAATGGAAGATCACAGCAATAACACGCAAACAAACCAGGATATAGTGTTTTTTTAAATAAAGTAAACATGTAGTGCCCTCTTCTTGCTAGGTTTTACTTTTTCTTCCGATGTTTGACAAACTTCTATTCAAATTTCAACTATTCAAGTGCACCTGTGTAACAATATCTGGGAACTGCATTGAAGCTCGAAGCCTTTGGATGTAGGGTACCTTATGGTAGGAAAGGTCCTACAACTTCTGACAGCGGCTTATTTGAAGAAGGCTGTAGCATTCCACACATCAAGACTAGCGAAGCAAAGTATTATGTAATCCGTGTGATGAGGGAGAAGCCTCAGTGAATTCGGTCTGTTATGTGTATGTCAACCATTAATGAACAAGTTAGCCAGGGAGTGAACTTCACGTTTTATAAGTACACATTACGAATCGCTTATGGGCTTCACTGACGTCATGCTTAGGGGGTCAAAGAATTGTTCCAACCAACGGATCGCCCTAGGGAATCACATGGGTGATAAGCGAACAAATGCCATGCGATCTAAAAAAGATAGCAGTTATGGGAACGTGAGTAGGAAAATAAGGGAACTGAAACGTTAGAAGAGCAGTAGGCATGAAATGTGAAATCCCTCTTGCTCACTGCTATCCAACGTGGGGGTATAGCTCAGGGGTAGAGCGCTCGCTTAGCATGCGAGAGGGCTGGGGTTCGATTCCCCATACCTCCAAAACTTTTTTCTCTCTGGGATATTCGTCACCTTGCTGGATGCAGCGGTCTGCAGGACATGCTGAAATTGTGCACAATAATCTCATTGTCCATTCGTGACGTAGTTCCAAAAAAGGGAGCCAAGGGCATGCCAATATCGTGCACTTTGCCTGCGCGCACTATTAATAACAAATTTTTCGGTTTCCTTGTTGACGTAAGGCAAAACAAGAAACCCGATGGTATATCGGCAGGCCATGAGAGAATGACCACTGAAGTAGAATTAAATGCTACAAACAATGAAATTTGAACGATGCAGGGGACAGACATTGTTAATTTCCCCATATCCTGTAAACGGTTCATTACAAAAGTTTATGTAATTGACATTATTTACAAAATTAACTAAAATTGATGTAAAAAACATCGTGTTAACCACAAAGAACCAGGTAAAAGATCCCAGAGGTTAAGGATTGAGGTTACGCAGTTCTCTGTTCGAAGCGTGTGCATATATTCAATTCATGGCACTTCCATAATTGTCTTCGAATCTTCAAGGAGGAAGTTCACTGATTTTGTGTCCGGCATTCGACATGCACGTCGCTCTCATTAAAGTGACCTAATATCACTTAATAAGGATATATGTCCTGTGGATTTAGTCTTGAGCAAACACGTGATATAGTTGAACGTTAAAACAATCCACGAACGGAACAAAGTCCAATCTTTATATCAAATAAAACCATGTTTTAAAACACAGTAGTTTGATGTTTTAACTATTTTTGGGAACATCGAATGGACATACATGTCGCACACGAATGGCGGACGCTGCCAACGTGATCGATGATGTTGTCAAAGCAATGTCAGAAGTCAATGGTTACCTCGTTATCAGGGACAAACATAGGTTAATCTCACACCCCTATTTTAAATAGTGACTTTATAGTATAGGCCAAAGTCAAATGATGCGCGCGCTAAAACAATTGACCTAAGTACCGTATCCCATAGATTGTAGCCGATAGATAAAATTACTTTCACTAACATTCCCTTGTCAATAATAATTTTTAAATATAATTGTTTTATATATATTTATGGTGTAAATCCACTTCATTTAAAGGCTTAAATGTATCATTCAATTTTGGCCATTGGATTTCGTTTCATTATTTGGAAATTGCTAACAAGCAACAGACTTGAAACGCAGTTTAGCATTTTGTGCTCTGACTCAGGTACAAAAAATTGGGTGTAATATATAGCATTTCGAAATCAAATAAAAATGAAGCTTCCTGAACTTCCGCATCCAGCAGACTTTCTTGGTAATGGTCACACTTGGTTGTTTGTGTCTCCTCGCAATTGGTCTCTTCCCGGTTGTCACTTTTGTAGTTCCATTCAGGTAAAGTTAGACGCGAAGTAGTAGTTAATGCAAAATAAAGTTCACACATAAAATTCCGATAGAAGCTTAATAAGAAACCTTGAAAACCACTTTTCGTGAAACATCTAACTGTATGTTAGATGGGAAGTTAACATATTTTACAATTTTCTTCCTTTGTAACCTATGATGTTCGGACCTTATTCTCGATAGCTCTCAAGAATTTAATCTTATCTACAGAATACGATTGCTCCACGTAATTCGAGGTTACAATTATAAGATTACTAATAACGTCATTTCTTGTGCTTTCTGCTTTCATTGCTAATCGGTGAGCTTCGAAAGTTGGATTAGGTACGGTTCTATGCTAAAGGTTCGCCTTTGTTGCCCTTTCCCATTTTTACAAAGGTCCGCCTCGCTTTGTTCCGAACACCATCGCATACGGAGTGGGTGGAGCGCTGCGAGCGGGCATAGCCTATAAGTAAGTTCGGGCAACAGCATCCGTGTTCCTTAGTTGAATAAGTAGGCGGAGGTCACCGTCCCAGGAGTTGTCTGAGTGGGCCGACTCATCCGACCGATTTTCCGCTCTCCGCTTCGGACTTTTCTTAATTAAACGGTAGACTGCGCGTTGTTCAGACGACTTTCCTGTCTAGGCCCATTATTAGAGAACATTACTTCTTTTGCAGGCACTAGCGGAAGCCATGCAGAACGTGACCAGTGGATTTTTGGCTCTGTTCCTTTCGTTACTCCTTGCAACAATCTTCGCATCAGATCAGGTAATCTGCCTGCTTTAAGGTGGAGTTACGCACGTCATTACACACCATCCATCTGTTAAAACGAATCGTTTAAAAAGAACTTTATTCAACAACTTTTAATAGGCAACTCTTAAACAACAGGCAAAGACACGCACTTTTCAATGGACTGGAAGTGTCTGACCCATGAACAATTTGGCGTCTTGAACCAACCGCCGAGTAGACATTGTAAACCCGGGCAATTTTAACAACAAAAGCAATTCTTCAAGCAGTTTCTGTGAAACTCCAAGTTGCTTTGGGAAAGCTGTAAGGGAAGATTTCTTTTGCTGAAGCCTTAGCAGGACCGCCGCTTTTCCATCATGCTTTTAGGGATTAGGAAGAATTGAATTTCTTTTTTTATGGCAAATGTCAACATAACATCTTTGATTGGTTTGCTCCGAAATCACATTTTGGGTCGTTCAATGAATTGTCTGCATGTGACATCATTCCACGAGACACGCACCTTTTCTTGTAACAATCGTTTTCTGGTGGTATTCTTTCAACCGGCAGCAAATAGCATTTTAAAACTTATATAGCTTTCTGTCACGTCTATTGCGCGATGACACTTTTTCATCCATTTTGAAAGATCCACTCGCTTTATCCATAAATCGCCACTTGTTTATTGTCAACAACAACGTTGCAAAGTGGGTGTCCAAGACTGACTTTTCGCCTATGATTAATTTTAAATTCCATTTCGCACGGACACATTCGTCTCTTTCGGTCTCCCTTCCGCGGAAGAGGAAGTTTGCAATGAAAAAACAACATGGTCACGTTGAAACAGTAGACCAATCGTTCGCTTCTAAACGTATTCCAGTGAAGTCTCAATATTAGTCGGCATTTTTTATTTATTTTTTTTCACATTACATATTAATTTCTTTATAACTTCATTATGCTTTCTTTTGTCATGAAACATACTTATGAGGGGCACCTCTGGTGTTTACAACTTACACTTCAAATGAATCTTAAGGATCTTACTCGCGGCGATGTGTCATCAGGATTGTGGAAGAGGGAAGGCCTTCTCATGCCGAGAGTTCCTGTGAAGCGTTCAAATCTGTACGCTTTGTTCAAGTAAGCGTCATTTGCGTGCCAAAAACCATAGATGAACGAGTGGTTTCAGAAAAGTGAATTACGAAGCGAACCGCAGGAAACTCTACAACGAGATGGTGAAGAAATCGGACACCGACTACTTCTACTAAACGCAGAAAAATAGTTCTCTTCGCATGTCATTGTATACATAGATCTCGTGTGAAGTATTGAGTATGAAGTATATTTTGTGTCTTGAGATCTCCTTGCATTTTCCGATTAGGTCATTAATTACGAAGACCTACGAAGACCGCATCTTTAAAAGTTTACTTGTTCAACACTCGGTGATTTTTGGCTAGGAAGTTTTTTCTGAACCATCTTTTAGCCCAGACATTGTTCTGCTTGACCACCATCTTCTCCCTACCATAAGGGACGAACTAGCCGGACAGCAGCTGGATTCTGATGGGAACTTCAAAAACAGGACCGAATTGTTTTTCGAGTCTCGGTTGAGGAACCCTACGTGCTTACCAGATCAAGTCCTTCCAGTATTTGTTTGTTTTCGGCCTTGTTTTTGTTGTTCTTTTGGAGCCATTTCGTGAGAGATGTTGTTCGTTTACATCGAATGACAGTAATTTGCGTATGCTGTATTCAGAGCTCTCATCAGGTCGACCCGAAATCTCGGGTCAGCGTTCGGGTCATCGGGTCGGGTCACCCGAAAGGTTATCCTAAGAAAAGTTAACTAAAGTGATGCAACTTAAATAGGAATAAAAATTGTTCAAGACATTTTGTCGGAAAACGATTCAAGTGGGAATAACTGCAAGGAGATCTCAAGAAATGTGGGAAAGGAAGTTTTTCTGGCAATTTGCGCTTCCTGTCTTACTTTGAACTATAAATAACAGATCGTGCTGAGGATACATACTAGACTAATTCGGTTAACCCAGATGTTTGGTCAGCAATACTGGTAAATTCCATACTATGCAATGTTCGTGTATGATTTACTGTCAGCATTGCGTCCATTGCTTCGCTGTTGGTGGGTATTGCATGCGGCAGCCAGCGGCTGCGCTTTGTCAGTGCGGCAAATAGGACGAGAAATATCACGAAATTCTTTCTGGAACATTCGCGAGCGAAATGCAATCTTGATCTTGTTTTCCTTGCTCGCCTTTCCGACGAGACCGACTATTTTTCCCCATGCTCTGTCCGTTTCCTTCGCTATGCCACTATATTCACCGGTTTTCTTTTTTACGAGCGATGCAATATCCGCATAGCTAACCTGGGAATATCTGCTTCTTCCATAAATACCTTAAAGGTTTGCATTACTCCTTTTTCGATATTATGTTGCATTTCTTGTATTTAAACTTTTGCGGGTGAAAAACGTAATTAAGTCAAGCACGATTGCATCTGCAGATTTCGCCATGACGACTCCCATCACAAGCAAGTCGGATCAGTATTGGAAAATGCTGTTGAACTTATCCACTGCCGCCACGTCGTCTGCCGGAAGCAGCACCGGGAGTCCTAAGGAGCCGAAAACTTTGTCAGCGGAAGACCAAGCATGGATTGAGTCGGCCATCGACGAGCTGAATAACGAGAATACTCCTATGTCATTGATGACTTCCTACATGATGGATATCAAGAGCAAGCTCGTGGAGCGCAAGTACACGTCGATTCCCGATGCTGTTACCATCGAAAACGAAATTGCGCAAATCACCGAGTACTGTTATGACCGAGACATTGCAATGGGTTTTTGTCGGATGGGCGGAATTGGTTTGGCAGAAGAGATTCTCTCGGTAAGTCGCCGTGCATTAGCATCATTCCCATCGTTTTTTCCTTGACTACGTGCTCAAACATACTGTTTAGAAAACCGCGGAGGTTCGCTCTCAAAAGTGTGTTGCCGAGTTAGTTGTCGCCATTGCCCAGAACAATCCCGAGGTACAAGATCAAATCAGCGAAACGTCGATCCTGGAACTACTGATTAAGTGCGTTAACGACGAAGCCATTGGTCCGTACGATAGGAAATTCTTTGTCAGTGCCATCTCGGCTGTTGTCCGCAACAACAAGAGTTGTTTCGAGTAAGTCATAAGAATACTGCGAGCATAATCATGTTATTTCCAGCAAGTTCATTGAACTCAACGGTTTCATAAAGCTTGCTTCGATCGCTCTGAAGGCTGACCGCCGCCGCCAGGAGGTTTTGCTGAACCGCATCTGTATAGCCCTTACGAATATTGCTCGAGGTCTGGAACAGAAAGGTAAATATTTTTTAAATGAATGTCTTGGAAATCGTATAAGAACGAATAGTGTAATCTCTAATTTTGCGAGCTTTTGATGTACTGTACGGTGTAGCAATGATACTCGTTTAGACAGCAGTGAAATTGACTAGCGTTGATTCGTAATTCTGCCACAGATTAATTTGTACTGCTTGCATTATCTTCATCGCGTTAGTTAGTTCTGTGACGGACTGGCCAGGTTTTTTTGGGAAATTTTAATATTCTGATATGTGTGCCTAGCAATCTTATGCGATAGTCATGATAATTTGGTGTTTATAAAGCTTGCGCAAACTTCTGGCCATTACCGCTCGATTCAATTACACATTGCGGTTTCTTTTCTTATCTTCGGGTTGACTTTGAGTTCACTGTTGTCAGCATCGCACTTCTAATTTTTTGTAGACATTGAAGACAATCGCATCAACTGGACTCTTGCCGAAACGCTCCTGGCGGTCGAACTGGATACTATTGAGGGAATCGACTATTTAGTGCAGTACTTCAGAGCGCTGAGACCCGAGGAAAGTCATTTATCTGCCGATTGCTGGGAAATGCTGAACCGGAAGTTGGTAAGTTTTCAATTGAAACGACGTTTTTGAATCTGTTCTTTGCAGGATGAGTACACCCTCATGACGTCTTAGGCACATCAAGTCCCCTCATCGGTTCGATCTCACATATGCCTTTTGCCGTTGTTTTCTTCACGTTGATTGTTAGGAGTATATTGTTATGAGTACTCTGTTGCATTAAAAAGACTGTTCCGGAAATGGAAGTTTTGCTGGTGTGTGATTGATATACGGTCCAATTGTTCGCCAACCAAACCGACAAGTAACATGTAAGTGAGCATTGGTTAAAATTGGGGAATCGAACGAGTTGTGTTCAATTTCCTCAATGAGTTAACTATTTTATTTAGGGTGCTGCACTTTTACCCGATCAGTTTATGAATATTTCGTACGGCCTTCTAGTTGATTTCAGTAGTCTGTTTTTGCGCATGCTGCGTGTACACAGTCGAAAACTAATAGATACCTCAGGAAAAGCCATGCGGATTTGCTTAAGAACTCAATTATGGTACCCAATAGGATACCGACCACATTAATGCAGATCAGTCTCGCCTTCTCATGCCACTTTGATTTAGAACACCCTAAACCCGTTGTTCAGTAGATCTCTTTTCGCTCACAGCGAAGCTCTATCTCGTAGTCAATGCGTATGTACCAATATTTATTGACTGAAGCACGCTTACAGAGTGCGACTTTACAGACAACATTCTAATCATTCATACGTGATTGTTGTGAAAGGAAAATGTAGAGTTGTTTTTTATGTTTCATACATGGTGGGAGTAACCCGTTTAAGATGTCTGCAGTACAACAGACGGAATGAAATGGGAGATGCGGGACAATAATAGTTATATCTGTGAGAGTAGGGACAACGAAAGGTGGCAAAGACAACGAATAAGGGGAACAAAACAATGTAAACAAATACGTACATAGATGCTGTGGACAATGGGTAATGTCATGTTGCGAGATGTTTTAGATGGGGGAGTTGCGGCCGCAGAAGCGGAAACTCTGCGGAAGATGCAGTTTTTTCGCCAACTCCTTGTAAGTGGGGGTGTGAACGAAGCGGCTAAAACAGTCCTTCTCCATGAGGCGGTAGACGTGTGTCTGGGCGCGGTCGTAGATGTCCTCAGGGAAAGGCTCCTGCGAACCCTCTACGCGCTCGATGATCTCAGTGCGTGTGTCGTGGTCAATGTTTATTGCATGCGGCGAGTCGGCTGCGATATACAGGTCGTACATTTGACGCACTTGGTGTGCGAACTCCGTTCCGTCGGCGTTGCTGCTACGCAGTTGCTGCACGGCCCACCTGCAAAAGAGAGGACGTTTATTTGAGTTGACGATATTTTTAGCTACCCCTTCGCAAGTCCTTCTAAATTTACCACGCACTTGTAAGTGAGTGAGGGAAACTACGATGTGAGAAGCCCCGTGACTACGAATGCCACAGAGCGATCAAAGAGAGAACAAAGAATATTCCATCTAAAACAGGCAATTCCAGTACTGAAACAACAATGTTTTCATGAAATGAGGTGTTAAAAAAGCGACGACTTTGGCAATATAAAAAAACACCAAATTAAGGTTACAAGTTACACACATTACTTTCATTTTGCAGCAGACACCTTCCAATTTGGTTGGCTGTCCTTGTCGCTGTTTATACACATACAAAATGCCCGGTTCTTTTGCGAGCTCTATTTGTATGTTAGGCCAATTAAAATAAACGACAGAATAAATCTGCAATTATTTATTATTATAATGTACCGTCCCAGTAAAAACAGGCACCCTTTCTGAAATTTTAATATCCATGTTATTGTCAGCATGGGAATTGGTTGATACATTGTTGCTCCGACCAATTCTCGCAAATGTCTCAGTCTCTTTAGGCGAATTTATGGAGGAAATAGACCAAGAAGACTGGCATAGCCAGGAGTTCACCGTCGGTTTTAATTGTTTTTAAGGTTCAATTTTCCCAATACTTCTGTATCATTAACCATTTAACGTTCAACCCAAACTCACCAGAACATGATGTTCTCATCGCTGTACTCTGACTTCAGAAATTCGGTGAACGCCGAGCGCCCGTCATCGTTGCGGATCATGCTGTCGAAGGCGGACGTCCACTCATTGGGGCTCAGTCGGTGCTGGCAGGTAGGGGAAGGCGAGGATCCTTGACTGCTCCCCGAAGGGATCGTCAGTTCAGCTGACCGGCGGCGGCGTTCTCCTAAAAAGACACCATAATCTGAATCCAAAGACCAGTATTATCCCATATAACAAATTATCCCATAAAGTCGTTCTTAAGCCAACCCTATCCAGTGTTACAGTTTTGTGTTCAGCCATAAGGAACTACGTAAACGATTTAATTGTTCTATAAACATTTCCTGGCGCGCGTGACGCTGTGTGACGCAGCTTGATCAGTTATTCCGCAAGACGATTCAATTGTGCATTGTGCTCGGCGAATATAAAAATTAACCGTTTCTGTGTCAAAGAACAAGAATTCATGCCTTTGCAGCTCTTCACGTCTTGTCATGTTTTTGCCTTTTTAATAAATAAAATAGGAGAAGACCTCTATGGCCAGTCAGAGATCACCAACTGAACATTTGGACCGAAAGAGGGTTCGAAACTTGATGTGGAAGAGCCTAACTAGTCACGGGATAGCTTATTGAGAGTCTTCTAAAGCTTGAAGAATGAAGTCTAACGATTAACCGTAAAGTCAGAAATTTCAATTTCAAGTAGACAGCCTGTCAGAAAAGACACATAAAGTACTGTGGTGCGTTAAAAATTAATGGAGTGGAGAATGAATATATTTGGAGGATCGAAGCTTCATTAATATCTATCCGCCTTAAACAGGTACCTGAATTGTGGGCGAGAAAACGTGAGACATTCATCGTACTCTAATCCCGATGTAGAAACCGAAAGCAAGAGCGTTGGCTTTCCGCGACTTACTCGCAGCTTGATTAATGGAAATGAAACAATGCCGCGGTTCGTAGCTTCTCGCGTCTCCCCAATTCAAGCGTCGAACACCCACGGATTTAATCGAAGTGGCTTCTTCACACCAACATGGCGACAGCCACTTCTTAATTAACTCATAGGGCGACCCGCGATTTTTCTAATTAGCTCGGTGCGTCTCCATCTTTTTTTTGTTCTTAAGAACTGTGTACTTTAACAAGTGATAGTTAAGATTGTTCATATTGGAAGGGAAAAACGTAAAGGTATACGGTATACTTGAAGACTTCGTTTCCGATATTCCTGACTGTTTTTCCTAAAATTCTTGTTGAGAAAAACCCCGAGACCGATTTTATAGTTTTAAGTATTTTTTAGTTTTACGAAATGGAATGACTACGCACTGTAGGCACAAGAAGAAATGATGGTCCTGGCCAGATCCCTGAATTCTCGACATTTCAGCACGAAGTTCTCAACGGCTCTGGGGCCGACGGCTCCACCCAGTGTCTGGCTGCTGGTACCCGAAGCCATGATGCCGGTGGTCATTGAAGCTGGCGCTGGAGCGGAAATGGAACGAGGAAGTCGCGAGGGAGGTCCGTGCGTGTGCAACTGGTGGTGCGGGTGCACTACGTACGCCTTATGACTGTCGGGAAGTTTCTGATTTTTCATCCTATCGCTCTGAAATCGAAAGGCGCTCTTTTTCGCGACACTTGCCGGGCCGAGATGAAATTCGCGCTGTGACGCACCGCGTAGTAGTTTGTGGAGCCGTTTGGAGAGAGTGCGTCAATTTGCAAATGTTGCAGTAGGGTCCGGAGAAGGCGACGCCGGGACGGAAACGACAACGCGGAACCTTCAAGATTCCGGAGCCGTCAAGCCCGAGTGTGTTTCATTAGTAGCGCGCGGGTAAATAGGAAATCCGTCGTGTGAGTGATGTCGGTGGCAAAATTGGTGAAAATTTGGTTCGAATTAAGGCGGAGGAGCTGCCCGGAGCGATGTTTGTTTTCGCTTTGCGTGTCTGTTGTGCGCTGACCGTAACGCGAAATTTGTTTGCGCTGAAACACGGCGCAAATATCGGCGCGTTTCTTCTTGCTTGTTGATCTAGGCGGGAACCGTTTGTTATGCGGGCCAACGACGCGTCCGTGACGAAAGCACATAAGGGGAGGTGGGAATAGAAGTTTGGCTGGTCCGTTTGGCTAGAGTCAAGTGTGTTCTTAGAATGCACCCGGTCTAGACGTGGAAAACGTTGGGGTTTTTGAGGGATGGGTGGAAAGAACACTTGAACATCGCGGAAAATGGTTGCATGTGTAAACATGACATTCATGTAAACCATGTTTTGGCAGACGAAAATCTGCTTAATGCGGCCTAGATAAGATGGACTGAAGCATATTTTGAGGATGCTTAACGAATGCCACGTAACAAGTGTTTGTAAGCTAGCTTCTTACTTCAAATTGTTCTAATCTTTAGTACAAGTGCAAGATATTGGGTTGGTGCAATGAAGATGGCCCCTTTTTTGGATATCGTATATGTATTGTTGCAACAGATATCAATAGAAACTAAATGATTGGTTTGCTACTAAGTAAGAGCAGATTATTCTCTTCCATGCTGACATGGGCACGCCTCTTGATTTTGTGTTTATTGCTACTTTTTGAACTGTTTTGTTCAAACACCCAAAAATTCACCTCGCTCAAATCTTCGACATTCTAT